>JAOQMS010097240.1:0-18913 GCA_027563885.1 Erythroxylum longipes | reverse complement strand
TTGTTTATGTTTATTATTATCCTTATACCATATCATGTATAGATTGGCATGATGATTTGGATATATTGCTTCCACTAAAAATAAGATTTCTAAAATGTTTTGAAATCTACTGGTTCTCTAATATGGCATGCTTTCTTTTTCGCATCCAAAACATCAAATTCCCTAATTCCGAGTTGATGATAGCCTAACTTGAGATCGATTTTGGAGAAGACTTTTGCTCCTTACAGCTAGTCGAAAAGATCATTGATTCATGGCAGAGGATACTTGTTCTTAATGGCCAACTTGTTGAGCCTCCGGTAGTCAATGCACATATTCCATGTTCTATCCTTCTTTTTAACAAACAGAATCGACGCTTCCCACAACGACAACCTTGGCCTTAAATACCCCTTCTCTAACAGCTCTCCCAACTATTCCTTAATCTCTTTCAACTTATCTGGAGCCATTCTATATAGTGATATGGAAATGGTTAGGCACCTGGAATCAAATTGATGGCGAATTTGAGTTCCTTTGCTGGTGAAAAACCAAGTCTTCTGGAAACACATCTGAAAATTCCCTCACAATTGGAAAATCTTCTAACTTTCCTTCGTTCATCTTGCTGTTTACAATGTGTGCCAAGAAGGCTTCACACCCTTTTCTCATCATCCTATTAGTTAGCAAAGCTAAAATAATTCTTAGTGCTGGTGTTTTTATGTCTCCCTTAAAAGTCACCTTCTTACCCTTGCCAAGATCAAATTTTGCCTCTTTGAGGCTACAGTCTAACTTTGCATGATATTTCTCCAAGGCATCCATTCAAAGTATAACATCTAGGCCCTTTAAATCTAAAGGCATTAAGTCCCTACCAATCTAGCACCATCAATGAAGAGTTCACAATCTCTATATGCTTAACTCATTATCACTTTCCTCCTTATAGGAGAACTGACAATCAATGAACTATCTAATGGAACCATATTAACACCATGTAATGTCATGCTTGCAGAAACAAAAAAATGTGTGGAGCCAAAATCAATCAATAAATATACTTATAAATTAAATAACTGAGATATACCCATAATAACTTTAGGTGCGGCTACAGCTTTATCTCTGGTCATGGCAAACACCTTTGCCTGTGCTTGACCCCTTGGCCTTCCTTGAGGAATAACTTTCTTTGTCACTCCAGAACTTCCCACCTCAGTGGCTGGCCTGGTTTATACTGTTTCACTTCTCTTTGGGGCTTACATCCACCACCCATCTTGCCTTGGTGCTTGGGGACATTCCCTGACCATATGTCCCTTCTCTCCACATCAGAAACATACTCTAAGTAACTTGAGGCACTCTCCTTTATGAAACTTCCCATAATGCTCGCATTGGGGGTTCGTATACCTACTCCCCACCATCCTTCTATTAGCTCCTACAGTTAAGGCTTGGACTGAAACTGCCTTTACTTGCTTATTCTTAGCAGAGCCACTATTTCCCACTTCGGTCTGCGTGTGGAAAGTCCTCATACTCCTCTCAGGCATGGGGCACTTATTCCCTTCTTATAAGACTATTCCTAATTCTTCCTCTTCTTGTTTGCTTCATACTTTATGTTCTCCAGTTTCTCATCTTGGAGTGCAGCATCCACCAACAGTTGGTAGTCATAAAAGTTGTGGATCAATGCTTTCTCCTAGATCCCCAAATGAAGTCCTCCCTCAAACTTACGACACTTATTCTCCTCATTCTCAACAATGTTGGCTACATACCTTAAAAACTGGGTGAACTTCAACTCATATTCACTCACACTCATGTTCCTCTGTGTGAGATTTAGGAATTCTTTGGCCTTCTCTTGGACATAGACTTTTGAGAAATATTTCTTCCTAAAGGCTTCCAAAAAATTGCTCCACGATAATACTGGCAGTATGACCTAATTATGGGGAACCGATTCCTACCAATGGAGTGCGTCCCCTTATAGCAAGTTCTCTACATAATCCAATTTCTCCTTATCTAAGCACTTCATCTGAAACAGGACTCTCTCTGTCCTTCTCAACTATGCTTTACCCTCTTCGGGATTCGTAGTCCCATTAAAGTCTACAACACCATACTTATGGAGCTTATCATACTATTTGCTCCTATCCACTGGAGCTTGCACTGAAACTTGTGCCACTTGGCCTATATAATGCGTGAAAGCCTAAGCAAAGGCTTCAAAGAAACGTGGATCCATTACTTGGGGCATAGTAGGAGGAGGTGGTGGCACTTCATGTTGCACACTAGGTTCCGCAGAATCATGAGCAGTGTGTCCCCGTGTCTTGTGGGACATAAGACTCCTTTAATTTAAAATCTTTAGTTGATGTTTCATGTCAGGTTTAAACTTGAATGTGTGCATGTAAAACCTTCTTAAACCATGCTCATGTAAAACAATTTCAAATCATGTGAAACAATACAAAAATAATACATGTTGTTCATTTAAATCAATGCATGTTCATTTTGTCTTTTAAAATGACCCATTTCATGCCTAGGATACTACTAAACCTTGGCTATGATACCATAATGTTAGACCCCGTTTCCAAAGTCTAAGCCATAAGTCAAACATGAGCACATCACTCTGTAGGATTGTTTGGATCAAGTTAGAAAAGAGCTATAAATTGTCCAGCATGCACGCTTTGCAGCGTCACTAACTTGTAAAATTAATATCTCTCAACTCCGATTTCCAAAAACTACAAACTTTATATCATTGGAAAGCTAAGAGGATAAAATACAACTTTGAACAAGATAACTTTGTCTAAATTAGCCTAGATTAGTACAGTTTTTTCCGTGAAGTTAGAATACAGATTTTACCTCTATGAATGCTTGAAAATACATTGCGAAAGCTTGGAAAATCATAAGCAAAACATAAATATATTTTGTTAACTTCAAAAGAGTGGAGTTTTACAAAGCTTTAATGGGCATTTCAAGATATAAATGCATTGTTGGACTTATAATACAAAATACAAAATATACATTAATGAGTAATACTTGAAATGCGGCTAAAGCCTTGAGTTTTCATATACTAACTTAAATACAAAAATATGCAAACTTAGAGTGGTGCCTTGACTCTTGATCACTCGATCTCTTGCTCATTACCTAGAGATAGGGAGGAAGGGAGGGTGAGCTAAAAGCTCGTGGGAAACAAGTTTATAGCAGAGAAATAAACAAAACCATGTAAAATACTCATGTTGTAGTAAAATGCATTGAAACCATAAAACATTTATTTCTCAAACTTGTCAAAACAAATCATAAACAACATAAGACATGTATTCCTCAAACTTGCCAAACAAATCATAAACAATATAAGACAAGCATAATGGTTTGGGTAATCCATATAAACATTATGGAGAAGCCTTGCAGCTAAACCATATATATGAGGGAGTTCTTGTAAAGCTCCAATAAACATGAGGGAGTCTGTAATGGAGCTCCATGCCACTAGCTAGTAGGTAGGAGAGGCCTTTAGCATGGTCAACGTGCATGTCACATAATATGATAGACACCACAAACCCAAACCCAAACATGAATTTCATGACTTGTAAACATATTACACAGATGCACATTTCGAAAATATGATTTCCATAAGCATAATATATTTCAAATACAATTTCCATCAACATTTCATGAATCATCATCAAGATTCATGTACCAAACATCTAGCAATTGAAAACATTTATAAAGCAATTGAAATCATTTAAATCTATTAATTAGGAAAATACTCATGGCTCATTTGCTCAAACTATAATCATGTAACCCACCAGGATTCCTTGCTTAAAAATGCCCCTCCTCTTGCCTCTCTTGATTTCCTTTAACATTGGAAAAAAAATCTGATTCAATGGGAATACAAATTAGGAATCCAAATAGCATATTTACTAAAAATTGATTCTAGAATACTTAAACCTATGTATTTCCTAAGCTTCATGAATCAAAATTCCTTCCAAATTCTAAAGGATTAAAAATGGCCTTACCTTGAATCTTCACCAAACAAAGAGATTTTTGGCTCAAATGGAAGCTCTTTTCTTCCTTTTTCTTTTTCTCTTCTTGTATAGTCTCAAATTCACTTTTGAAAAATAAGAAAAAGATGAAACCTAAGCTTTGTCTTCTTCCTTTTCTCTAATGGTCGAACCCTCCTTCCTTTTTCTTTCTCTTTACGTTTTTCACTTCTTCTCTCCCTTCATGTTATGTTTTCTTCATCTTATGAAGAAGACAACTTTTTCCTCTTCCACTTATACCCTTAATGAGTGCGAAATGTCAACCTTACCCTTAATTTAATGCTTCATGGTTTTTAAGCTTAAGTGATATGACACAATTACCCTATATATATTCTTACCACTTTAATTTAACTACCCAATGTAGTAATATCCTACTAACACTGTAATAAATAATTAAACTCCAATAATTATTCTATCATAACCTCATAATTTATTTAAATGATGCTTAACAATTCTATTTATTCTAAGGCAAAAATTATAATTCCATGATTATTCCAAAAAAATATTATGCTTAACTTAACAAAAATTTGGGAGGCCAACATCCATATACGGCAACTTCCTCTCCAATTGATTGGAATTTTCCAATTGACAAAATAGCACCTCTAATTCATGGTTAGGTAGTAGTAATGCTTTAATGCTTTGCCACTGTGATGTCTCTCCCATCTCCAAAAGTGTTTCAAGTGTATCCCTTCCAGTCAATAATGAATTTTCTTGCACCCATGTGTCAGTAAAATCCACAGAAATAATAAGTTATTCATCATCCAGAATTTTCATGGCATTGTATATATTGAATTTAATTAGTTCACCATCAAATTCCATAGTCAATGGCCCATCATGAACATCAATTTTTGTTCTTGTGGTTTTTAAGAATGGCCTTCCAAATAAAATCGGGGTTAAAGAAGATACAACATCACTCCCCCTATGAAAAACATAAAAGTCAGCTGGAAAAAGCATATCCCCCACTTGAACTAAAATGTCCTCTAACACCCCCTTTGGATAAGCATTTGAACGATCCGCTAATTGAATCACTACATTAGTTTCCTAGAGAGGTCCCACGTTTAAAGACTTATAAACATCATAAGACATGACATTTATGGAAGCACCCAAATCTAGCATAGCTTTTCAATTCTCAAATCACCAATTTTACATGGGATTGTGAACATAGCTGGGTCTTGACACTTAGGTGGAAGCTTTTTCTTTTGCAAAATGGCTGAAACATTCTCCCCCAATTGCACTTTCTCATCAAATTTCAATTTTCGTTTTGAAGAGTAAAGTTCATTAAGTAATTTAGGATAACGTGGGATTTTTTTATTGCATCAAATAAAGGAATATTTACCTGGACTTTCCTGAAAGTATCCCATATTTCCTTCTCTTGCTCCTCCTTCCTTGCCTTGTTGAATCAACTAGGAAAATGGGGCTATATAACTAGATTCTGCGGACCTGTTTGCATTTTTTTGGCTGTTTGATTGCCTCGTTCATTGCTTCTTCATCAATTTCTCTCTTAGAGATTTTCGGTGGTGGTTCCTTCAATTCCTTCCTACTTCGCAACATGATAGCTTTAGTAATATGTTTAGGGTTGATTTCTAGTTAGGCTGGAAAATTTATAGAACTTTGTGCCTCCAATCTATTAATTACGTTCATCCTTTGGCTTACTTAATTTTCAAGATTTCGAATACTAGCTTCAATATCCCACTATAACGTCAAGGTGTTACTGGCCAAAGATTGAACTATATCTTATAAGGAAGACTTACCTTTAAAATCAGATGTCATTTTTTAATGTTGTCTAGGCACATATGGTTGTTTAAATTGCTAGAAATTTATGGTAGGTTGTTTTCCTTGTGATTTCCCATAACATAAATTCAGACGATCATGCCAACCTAGATTGTAGGTATTGGAAAATGGGTCATATTTTCTTTTATTTGGTCCAACAAAACCCCCCACGGCATTCACCTATTCTGCATTTTCTTCCTGCAAAATCGAACATGCGTTAATGGGGTATCTTAACATCGAACATATTCCATATACCTTTGCTTCTTCTTTCTTTGTAACTGCAAGTTGTCACACTAAAGATGTAAGGTCATCCAATCTTTTCTCCAATGCTATTATATTCACTTCCTTTACGTATTTTGAACTATGGCCAGAACAGATCCCAAATTGTTGTGTATTGGAAGCCATATTTACTATCAAGTCCCTTGTGGCTATTAGTGTTTTGTAAACTAGAGCTTTGTCGCTTGCAGCATTGATCATACTCCTATCCGTGAGCAAACGGCCTTCATAAAAATATTGAATCAACAACTAGTCGGTTATTTGGTGATGGGGACAGCTAGCACAAAGTTTCTTAAATCTTTTCGAATATTCGTAAAGTGTCTCCCCCGTATGTTGTCGGATGCCACAAATTTCCTTTCGAATGTTGGCAACTCTTAATATTGGAAAATATTTCTCAAAGAAAAAGAAGGGTTTCTTCATTTTCGCCCATGTTTGCACATTTTCGCCAACTAAATAGTATAACCAATCTTGAGCAACATATTTGAGAGAAAAGGGAAAAGCTCTTAGTTTGATTTGCTCTTTCGTCACATTTGTCAGCTTCATACCTATACAAACCATGTCAAACTCCTTCAAATTTTTGTAAGGATCCTCTCCTAATAAACCTCTGAAAATCGGCAATAAATGGATCAACCCAGATTTTAATTCAAAAGTTTTGTTGTCCCCTAACTTTCGAAAGTTGATGTAGTGGGGCTATTGAGCGTCCGTGGGTGTGGCTAGTTCACGAAGAGTGCGATTTGCAATCATTATTTCCAATTTCTACACTTGCTTATGATGTTTTGTCTATTTTTGTAGTCTCTTAGTTGTCTTCTCGATCTCTGAATTAAATACCAGTTGAGTTGTCCTGTCTACTCGTGTAACATACATAAACCGCTAAGAAGTTCCCCAACAACGGCGCCAAAATTTGGAACTTTTGTCACTTGCAACCAAATTAATAACAACTCTAGCAATGGAAAATGTAGTTAGTGAAGAGTTGAGATCATGCCCTCGAGGAACTTTAATGGAAAATGTTATATGAGTTGAAAACTAAAATAAAAAGGGGGATTTGAATTAACGTAATTAAAGGAATTAAAATTGGCTGAAATTGAAAATTAACAAAATATTCAAATATGGAAATTCAGTAAACAAACCTTGTTTTTCGAGTCACCTAGGTTATCAAACCAATATGGATCCTGGATATGAAACTCAGTCCATTGACAAACATTCATTAGGTGATGTTTTCTCTTAAAATTAAATGAATAGAAACATTTATTCTAAACATTCTTATTAGCTAACAACTTAGATACGATCTTAAGTTTAATTGATTAATTGCTTTAAGAACTAATAAACCAATAAATAAGACAACACATGTACGACAAGCATTTAATCTAGTTAAGCGTCTTCTTAGAATTTCCAAACTCTAACGTAAAGATTTTAATCCTAATTGCCGCTTGGTATTAGCAAGACTGAAAGTCAAATCCTACCAATCTAGCTATAAATTAAACAAACCAATTCCTAGTTGCGCACCTTAGAAATCAATCAATGCAATCATGAAAAGCAATTCGGAAGACATTTAATATTCATCAATGAAGCAAACTTTAATTAAAAATCTCACACATATTAGATGATAATGCAGTTCCCTTCAACTAAGAAAATAAGTTTAGCTACTCATACCAAAGGTAACAGAAGAATAGAAAAATATAAATTCTCCATCCCTGGTCTTTTCCAAGAAAAATACGAAGATTCCTAAAAACACAGAAAAAGTTATTGTAGAAAAAACGTAAAAACTGAAGAACTCTCTCTAACGTGAACAGTGAATGTTTTTAATCATTTTTTATCCTCTCTCTCCTTTATCCTCTCATAGTCTTAAGCAAATATATTCCCCACATATTTAGGCTGAAGATCCCCACCAATAAGGCAACATTTGATTTCCAAAATCATAAATATCTTGGGTAGATCGAATCTGATTTGAAATCAAATTCTACAGATAATCCTTTTTCCTTGCACGTCCCATGCTTAGTCAGTAAAAGTCCATTAGGTTAAACTCAAATTGCACTCAACAAAAGGGAATTAGAAATCAAAACATTGAAAATTACTCATCCTATCATCTTCTGAAATGTAGGATCCATCCACTATCTTGACTTGAAACTTGCCTTTAGGCAATCTTTTCCTTTGCTGGAATGCCTACATAAAATTGCAAACATGGTCAGTGGCTCCCGAATCTAATATCCAAGAATCAAATGAATCATTCACATTTCTAGTTCCTAACAAACTTAGGAAACCCATACCTTGTTTGCTCTTGAATGTCTCAAGATAGACCATGCAGTTCCTCTTCTAGTGGCCTTTCTCACCACAGTGGAAACACTTTCTGTTGGTGTCCTCTTTTCCTTGTTTTTTATGGGTTGGGTCTTGACCCTGTTTGGGTCTTCCCCTTCTTTACACCCTTCTTTTTTTTTCTTGCCTTTACCCTTGGGCTTAGAAGAAGATGCCGCATGAGCCTCTGGCCTATTGGCCCTAATATTTAATAACTCCTCCGTATTCTTGAGGCTATTCATCAACTCACTCAAGTTGTAATCCTTGGTGTTGAGCTCATATTCCAACTTAAACTGCTGAAAAGAAGAGTTTAAGTTGTTAATGATCCTGATCATTTGTGTTTCCACATCCATTTCCGCCCCAAACAACTCAACCTCAGTAACTGTAAATAATCTCGCACCGGTTCATCAGGCTTTTGTCTGAGATTGTGAAAGGTTTGGATAGCTTTCACCCTTACAAACCTGGTCCTCACACCAAACATCTCATGTAGGTGATGGACCATTGTACCGGCATTTTGCATACTGCAAGTTGCTTCTGAAACATTGTGCTAACAGAAGCCTGAATATAGCACTTGGCAATCTTATCAGCATCCTGCCATTGCTCATATTATTGGACTTGCTCAGGAGTTGATTTGTCACTCGGAGGTGCAGGCTTATTGTCTATTAAGACTCATGAAATTCATTCATATTAGAGAACAATGTCAAGGTTACGTCTCCATTAATTAAATTTCTCTCCGTTTTACCATTTGTTATTTGTCAAGAGAATTATGAGTGGATTCATATTGTTGTAATTATGACTGAAAAATAAATTATTAAAGAATGAACATACTAGTCAAAAATATTGGAACTTTGTATAAAATCATGATGCATGTATGCATGATGATAGATTTAACAAAAATTAAATCTTTATATGATGGTTTTTTTTCTTTTCTATAACGGACTAAGTGAAAGTGGGTCATCTTATCCACTAAAAGAAAAACTGGGACCCTCCCACTCAAAAAGCTACCAAGCATCTTCATACCTAACTCTTTGAGAAGCGCCATAATTTGGTCCATGCATTTATCAACAGAGCTACGGTGGGCAGGTTATTGATAAACCATATTGAGTGTGCAACCATTTGATCATCCACTAAAGGTACTTACAAACCATACCTCGGTGGGAGGTCACATTTGCTACCAATAAGTAGACTTATCCTTTAGGAGACCTAAATAATGCAAGATCTAGGATTCATGTCCTCCGATGGGGAGTAGCACTTCACCACATACAAATGGGCCATCATATAGAGACCGTGGACTCTCATATGAGGATCCTCTCCCACTCAATCTTTTATGTTCTTTAAGTTTTAATCAATAACATCTTGTCTAGATGCAATTTGTTAACCATCCTATATTGTTTCATTATATATCTCATACATAATGAATGCATGGCAAAGCCTAGGGTTGGCAATTTTTCTAAATGGCATACATTCACATAATATCACACATTATTTGCATCCATTCATCCATTCATCTTATGAATTAAATAGATATTTTTGGTTGTCCATCCTAGAAAATTAAAAGAAAATTACACGGCCATCAGGCCTAAAATTTCTTCTTAGACTTGGATCTTCTACTTCGAACTCTTCGCTCGTAGGACCCAACCTGTTCAATAAAAACGAGTTAATGGCATTTTGTTTCTAATTTTCTTGAAAAACAAACTGATTTGTAATAGTAAAACAAAAATTCCAGCACTTGAAAAATTCAAGAATTAACATAATTTAATCAAAATAAAATCTTCCATTAGCACATAATAATAACCAAAAATATTTACTTATTCTTTTCTAAGATCCATGACTACTCCGTCTTCAAAAGTACGGAATTTTAAATCACAAAAAACAGAAAAATTAAGACAAAGAGGAAATATGGCGATGATAGGCCACCCTCCTTGTTACAAACCAAATGAATAAAACTTACAAGGTAAATCGATCTTCTATGGACAACCAACAGAGCAAACCAAAACACACACAGTATATATTTTTATCACATAAAAAAATTACAACATACATAATTTAATTTAATTGCCAACCCATGCCACATATAGGAACCGAATCATGCATAATAAAATCAGCTCTAATACCAATTTTTGGATCAAAAACAAAATCATGCTTGGTTTGACTAGATGATAGATTTTAAAAACTTTTTCCCAAATCAAAATGCAGCGAAAGCGTAAACACCAAAACAACATGCTTTTAATCCATATATGATACGATATAAGGGAAATAAATAAAATAAGAATAAGATCAAAGTTTTATCGACTCCTTGCTACAGCTTTGACTCCTCGCTGCTGTGTCCTCAACCAATCCAATCTACCATATGTTGTCCTTAGACAACTTGGTTATCAAGATCCTTTTGTAGGAAATGAGAAGAAAAATGAATAGCAAATCTTTGTTATAAAAGAAGAAAATAATTAGACATTCTCTTTTTTCTATAACTAACATTTTTGAGAGCTAGATGACAGCCAAAAACACGCATCACTCATTTAGCATCAAAGCCAAATTAATTATCTCCATACAAGTCCAACACTTAGACTGTTTTTTGGGAGAGAGTGGAGATAGATAGCAAAAAAAAATGTACCATTCAATTCTTTAATCAAAAGAATGCAAAGAGGGCTGCACGTTTT
The DNA here is from genome assembly GCA_027563885.1 of Erythroxylum longipes. NCBI lineage: Eukaryota > Viridiplantae > Streptophyta > Magnoliopsida > Malpighiales > Erythroxylaceae > Erythroxylum > Erythroxylum longipes. The sequence continues at coordinate 7,953 of JAOQMS010097240.1, read as the reverse complement.
CTGTCCACTACCATCCACTAAACCATTTAATTAAGATACCGAATGTATTGGAAGAGAGCTAAAAAAAAAGGTTAATGGAGAGCTCTAAAACACACACCCCTTCATTCAAAATGAATTCCAAGAGTCGTGTACATTTTTGTTCTTAAAACCAGCCATTAAAACATTTAATGAAGAGCAATACCGAATCCTACGTCTATGTAGAATTCGGTTTTGCTCTTTCTCCTTTTTTTAGATTTTGTTTCAATTTAATTAATCTAATTAATTAAACCAAAATCCAGCCCAATATTAAATGTTCCTTTGGGCTTATAATTGACAATTAATTAATGTAAGCCCAAGATTTAATTATAGGCTTAAGACCCAATTTAATTAACTCTTAACTAAATTATTTCGATTTTATTAGCCCGAATCCAATTCGTCTATTTCTCTCTAAACTGTCTCATTTTTTTATAACCTCCGTTTATTTTTCTTGCTTTCCTTGATAACCTTCCTAGAAGCCAACTGGGGATTCTAATTGGAATTAAATAATTCAAGCTCCAATAAGCCCGGAATTAATTTAATCTCATTAGAATTAATACCAACTTTTTAACCAAATGTCATTCCACTAAAGCCAATTAGCTGAACTCTTGAATTACTTAAAATTATAAGAAAATGTGTTTCAATTTATTAATATGATCGCAAACTTTATTATGAACCATATTATAGCCATCGGCACACTAAAGGATAAAATTACTATTTTGCCCTTATATTGGTTTTTCCTTCTAGATCTCTCATTTCACTCTACATGGTGATTAATACCCAAGATCTAATCTTGGTGTCAAGACTTGATGGGTAGCTTATCCATCAAACTACAGGTGCCAGCTTAATCACCAATCTCAATAAAAAGTGCTGATATCACTATAAACTCTTTATTTGAGTGAATCTTCCCTGATGCATGTTTCAATTAATAATTCCAACATGCAGACACTAGATTGATACCCTGTAAAAATCCATTCTGATCATTTCAATAATTATAATGAAACACACATGAGTTCACCACTCATCAAGATTGTGGTTCGTAATAAATGAATGCTAAGGTGTATGTTTTAAGATTAAAGTAACGGCCTACTTTATTCTTTAAAACATACGCGATTCTAGATTCATTTAATAGTGCCATTACCAACAGTCAAGTACTATTATGATTTGAAAGTCATCATTCCCTTGAAGTAAACTCCTTTACTTACATGGAGGTAAATCACAACACTACAGTCTAAACCATAATCAAGTAACCAACTTGATTATTCGACTGTGAATCAATTAATTTAGATTCTAATAATATACATGCTTCCTATACATCTCCGTGTATATGCATATTACTAACAAAGGAACCTTGGTACCTTATGACTAGTTATATTACGCTCATACAAATAAAACCAAACTCTATTGTTTTATTAATAATAAATATTTTCATTACAATATTATAACTGGAAGAAAATTAAGGTACATGTCAATACACTTGCTTTCTAGGGAACTATATTTACATAACACTAACATATTAAGTGTTCAAACATGGAATGTTGGGATGTTATGAGAATGATAGTGACCCTATGAAGGCTATTAAGATTCAAATAAGATGAATGATGTGTATTAAGTAAATATAAATGATAAATTGAATATTTTGGGATCTTTAAATGATAGAACAACCTCAGTAAATGATTGAATGATGAATTGAGAACAATCTTGTACGAATGAGGTGTAATCCTAAGAGTAAGTTAGACTCATACAAATAAAAATGTTTGAATGATTGAGACACATGTTAAGGTTATGTATACCCAGGATTGTCAATGAACGTGCATTAAACATGACACATATACCTAAGTGTGTTATTAAGTATTATTATAATTTTGTAATATAGTAATGTGTAAATGTATATGTTTGCATGATATAGAAGAACAATTAGAGTGACTGCATCCAGACATTGCCAGGACACCAAGGCAATAAGCTGTCTGGAGCAAACTGTGAGTAAACTAAATGGTCTCACATGATTAATTGTTTGTTTTAAATTATGTATTGAATTATTATGATAACTGTGAATGTTTTGATTTCGAAAATTAAATGTTCGAGGTATTTGATGCATGTAAAATATATTGGAAGTGCTCATTGAATGTTAATTTGATTGAATAAGTGATTCTCAACTTAAATGTTAAATGCCGAACCAAGGTCCAATGATAATGTGAATGAGATTGTGATAGTGAATATGAATGTGTAAGATTGAGCACAATTGATTGATTGAATATATGTGATGCATTCCATTACAAGAATGCATGATAACATAAAGGTAGTTGTGACCGGATTTGCCAACGAAAAAGAGCTTAAAGCTCAGAATGTGGTAATAGCCTCTGGCTCACTATGTGTAATGAGCTCTGTATCCATAATAGATAAGGGACGGTTATTAATGAACCCAGTATCAACAATGGATATGGGATAGTGAAAAAGGCACCCAGTCACAACAACGTTATAAATGATTGCAATGTATTGTTTAATTGTGTTGAATGAGAAATGTGAAAATTGTGATCAAAATGTTTCATGATGATAAATGAAATGATGTGAATTATGTGATTATATGAATTGATATGTTATGTGATATGAGTGAACCATCGAGGATGGTTAACTCACTGAGTTCATAAAACTCACCGAAATTGCAACGTTGACTTTTTAGGTTTGAGAGAGGCGAATTAGCTTCTAATATAACTTAGAATAGTTCTAGTATTACTTTTAGGATAGAAGAAATGTCTTAAAGGTCGGGCAACTATGACTGAAGGATTTAGATAGAAGTTTTGTATATATGTTTGTATAAAGAACTATAAATTCTGATTATATTTTGTTAAGGTACATATATGGATGATGTTGAAATGCTACAATGTACATTTTGTTTATGAAATGAAATGAGGATTTCGATCTTTAGACATTGTGATAATTATGTTTTAAATTATAATGCCATGAGATAAGCGAAAGTGATATCGTTAGTAGATCGCTTCCATCGGGCTTATGTTCGAGCATCTAATGGACGTACAGGCATGTGTCAGATGGGAGTGGGGAGTTACAACGCTTGATATCAAAGCATGGTTTGGCATCCATAGGGGCATATATGTTAGGCATGAAATGTCGTGAGAAATGCAGATAGTAATCAAAGTTATTATCTATTATAAGTCATCCCTTATAGGTGATCAAGTTCGAAGGTCAGCTGACATAAACGACCTAGAATCAGTAGGAGCCAGTAGAGAGTCTTCTATATCTCAAACTAAAAGAATGCCTCCAAGAATTCCTGAGAGAAGGGAAAGGAGGTACGATAAACTGTGAAAGCAGGGGGCTATGGACTTCTACAGAAGTAGAGACCCTGTAGAGGCCGAGGGATCGATAAAGAGAACAAAGAGTTTTTGATAAGATAGATTGTGAGCCAGACAAGAAGTTTGACTATGTAGTTTCCCCATTACAAGGCCCAGCATACCAGTGGTGGAAAACTGTTCCAGGCAGTACCACCAGGCCTTGTAACTTGAGGTGGGAAGACTTTTTGAGAGTCTTCAAGGAGAACTACATGCCCAAAATCTACTTAGATAGAAAGATGAAGGAATTTCTTTATTTAAAGCAGAGCAGTTTATCTATAGTAGAGTATGAGATTAAGTTTAATGAGTTGATGGGTTATGCTACTGCCTTAATTCCTACTAAGGAAAACAAGTACAAGAGATTCAAAGATGGGATAAACATGGAGATTCAGGCAAGGTTAGCCATTTCTAATCTGAGTAGTTTTACGAAACTATAGGTTTCCTCAATCCGAATCAAGCAATTGTTGAATGACATTTTGTCTGAATATAGATTAGATTTTATAATGAAGAGGCCCGGTGAATCTCAGGGTGGTTCTAGAAGAAGGTTTAGCAAGCATCAAAACCAAGCTTTTAGACTGCCGACTAGATCAAGACAGTCAGGGTTCAAACATAGGGGTAGCTCTGTACAGTCTGGCAGTGAAAGAGGCGCAGTATCAAGTCAGTTACCTAATTGTAAACACTATAGGAAGAAGCATAACGGTGAATGCTAGAAATTGACAGACGCTTGCCTTCGATGCAGCTCTTTTGATCATCAAATCAGGGATTGTTTTGTTATGTATGGAGCACTGTCTGGAAGTAGAGGAGGAGTGGTAACAGAAACTACTGTCCAGTGGTAACAGAAACTACTGTCCAGTAGAGCCAAGCTGGTGGGTCTGGACAGAGAGGCCAGGGTAGAAGCAAAATGAATTCTGGAAGCCCTACTGTCAGGACTAAAGTGCGAAGCAACCAACCACAGTTTTAGGCCTGAATATATGTAATGATTAGATAGGAGGCTCAGAATTCTCTAAATGCCATTGCACGAGTGTTGCTTATATTTACTTATGAAGCTTTTGCATTACTAGATATTGGATCTACGCATTCTTTTATCACACTGCATCTGGCATCTAGGTTGCATTTGATAGAGAACTGTTGAAACATGGATTAGAGGTGAGTACATCGATAGGTAGTACTACAATAGTAGGAGAAGTCTGTAAGAGGTGTTTGATTCGGGTTGATCAAGCAAAATTGTAGGCAGACTTGATTGTATTATAGTTAAGAGAGATTGATATTATTCTAGGCATAGATTGGCTCACTACTCATAGGGCTATTATGAACTGTTATACTAAGGAGGTAATATTAGAATCTCCTAATCAATTGAGAGCAGTTTTTCAAGGTATTAGTCAAGCAGTGCTAGCCAAACTGATCTCATTCGTGAGTGCCTTGAGGTGATGCTAGGAGGATGTGAGGCTTATCTAGCCTACGTAGTCGATACTTGCACTAAGTAGAATGTACAGGACATTCTTGTTGTGAGGGAATTCCTAGATGTGTTTCCCACCGAGTTATCTAGTTTACCTCTAAATAGGGAAATAGATTTTACAATCAACTTAGTTCCAGGTGTTGCACCTGATCTATTCCTCCATATAGAATGGCAACTGTGGAACTAAAGGAGTTGAAGGCTCAGTTGCAGGAGTTGTTGGAAAAGAGTTTCATTAAACCCAATGTATCACCATGGGGAGCTCCAGTCTTACTTGTGAAGAAGAAAGATAGAACGTTGAGACTATGCATCGATTATAGGCAACTAAATTAAGTAACGGTGAAGAACAGAGGTTGGGGTATTCATTAAGTTGGATTTGAGATTGGGGTACTATCAGTTGAAGATAACAGAGGTTGATGTATCGAAAAGTACTTTCATGAGCATGTACGGACATTATGAAATTTTAGTAATGTCGTTCGGGTTAACTAATGCCCCAGCTACATTTATGGCATTTATGAATAAGGTGTTTTAGCCCTACTTGGATCGTTTTGTAATTGTGTTCATAGATGACATTTTGGTGTATTCGAAGAGTAGACAAGAGCATGCTAAGCAGTTAAGAGTAATCCTACAGATTATGAGGGAGAAATAGTTATATGCCAAATTCAGTAACTGTGAGTTTTAGATGAATCAAGTAGTGTTTCTAGGTCACATAGTAAATGGGTAAGGTATAAAAGTGGATCCAAAGATAGAGGTAGTAATGAAATGGGAGGTTTAAAAGAACATGTATGAGATCTGAAGGTTCCTTAGATTATCCAGATATTACTTTAGGTTTGTCGAGGGGTTCTCGTTGATCTCAGCCCCTTTGACTAACTTCTGCGGAAGAATATGACTTTCAAATGGAATGATGAATGCCAGAGGAGTTTTGAAGAGTTAAACATCAATTGACTACAACACCGATGTTGACTATTCCATCAGGAACTAGAGGTTAAGTAGTATACAATGATGCTTCGCATTAAGGATTGGGATATGTATTGATGCAGTATGACAAGGTAATAGCCTATGCATTGAGACAACTAAGGTCTCACGAGATTAATTATCAGGTACATGATTTAGAGCTTGCTACAGTGGTTTTTGCTCTAAACATATAAAGACACTACTTATATGGAGAAACATTATAGATATATACTGATCATAAGCACTTGAAGTATCTATTGAGTCAAAAGGAGTTGAATATGAGACAGAGGAGATGGATAGAGCTATTGAAAGATTATAACTGTGCGATTGAGTATCATCTAAGAAAAGATAATATGGTGGCAAATGCTCTAAGTAGAAAATCAAATAGTAGTATGGCTCATATTTAGATATCAAGACTACTGAGATTAATTCAATTTAGAGCTTTAAATATGGAGTTAATTTTAAAATAAAATGAGTTATTAATAGCTACACTAAAGTTAAGACCGATGTTGCATAACAAGATCAGAAAACTTTAGAGGAAAGATCTTGATATGCTGAAGCTTATTGAGAAATTGAAAACGAAACTAGATTTTGAATTTGAACTTGAGAGATGAGACACTGTGGCTGAAGCAAAGGTTATGTGTGCCTAATGTAGATGAATTGAGAAAGGAAATTATGGAGGAAGCTCAAGTAGCTACTTATGCTATGCATCCTGGTACTACCAAGATGTATAATACGTTAAAGAAGCATTTCTGGTGGCCAGGAATGAAGAAACAAGTAGCGAAATATGTAGCTAAGTGCTTCACTTACCAGCAGATTAAAGCTAAGCATCAGGCTCTGATTGGGAAGGTACATTCATTACCTATTCCGGAATGGAAATGGGAACGAATGATAATGGATTTCGTTATAAGATTGACAAAGTTGGCCTATTTTTTACCAATGAGAGAGAATAACTCACTAGACCAGTTATCCTGTAGGTATATGAATGAGGTAGTTAGACTACATGGGGTTCCGATATCCATAGTATTAGAAAGGGATCCCATATTCTCGTCGAGATTCTGGAAGAGTCTACAATCAGTTATGGTTACTGAAGTTAAACTTCGATATTGCATTTCATCCTCAAACATATGGACAGAATAAGAGGACAATTAAGACTATTCAGGATATGCTCAGAGTATATGTATTGGAGTTTAAAGGAGTATAGGATCAGTATATAGCTTTGATTGAGTTTGCTTACAATAACCACTATCACAGTAGTATCAGTATGGCATCGTATGAGGCATTGTATGGCAAAAATGTCGTTTGCCTTTATATTAGGATGAAGAAGGTCTGAGAATGGTAAAAGGCCCAGAACTGATACAAGATATTATGGATAAGGTGAAACTGATCTAAAGTAGAATTAAAGCAACTCAAGATAGACAGAAGAGCTACATGGATCAACACTGAAGGGATATGGAATACAGAGTATAAGACAAAGTGTTTCTGAGGGTATCGCCTTAGCGAGGAGTGTTGAGGTTCAGTAAAAAGGCTAAGCTCAGCCTTAGATATATTGGTCCTTATGAGATACTAGAGAGGATTGGACCATTGGCTTACAAGTTAGCCTTGCCAAATGAGATGTCTCAGTTACATAACGTGTTTCAAGTGAGGATGCTCAGACGATATCAGTCTACTTTGATGCATGTTTTATGGGCTCAAGAGATTGAAGTTACTAGTAATTTGAGTTATGTTAAAGAGCTGGTGAAAATAGTGGGATACCAGATGAGGCAATTAAGAAAACGAGTAATTCCATTGGTGAAAGTCCTCTGGAAGAATCGCTTGTGTGAGGAAGCAATATAGGAAACGGAGGAGCACATGAGGAGTGTAGCACCCCCTTACCGTTGGGTACGCACCGGAACGCCCGCAGGTCATTCCGGTACATATCCTATGATAAAGGTGAGCTACGTGCAATCACTACATTCACTCCATATGGCATCATATCAATTTTACCAATAAAGCATTAATAGAAACCACAATATTTTTAAAAACAACTTCTTCCTCATTTCATTCCATCAAAATCAAAAGTTTATACATCTATCATCCTTTACTGTCTGTACATCAATCCAAAAAAAAGAAAAACAACCTAATACAAAATGCTATATGAAAGAGGAAAAACATCAGATCTATCTAGGCCATTCCCAAAAGTCCCAG
>JAOQMS010097229.1:0-18913 GCA_027563885.1 Erythroxylum longipes | reverse complement strand
TTGTTTTGTTGAAAATGGTTATAAAACAAAGTGGGCCGTTTGGTTATCAATTTTCTGTACTTTATGTTTGTGGTTTTTTTTAAAAAAAATTATACCAATTTCAGAGTGATTGAGTGCTCTAACATGCTACCCTCGCGGGGTACGAACTCGAATATCACCATCGATGTCGGGTTCGGGTCTTGCGGAGTGGGGTGTTACAAGAAAAAAGTGGATTAGATCTAAATGAGTTGAAACAAAAAGAAAAAGGAATACTTTACTAAGTTTACGTATGACTTGTTCGACTTAATTAATATGTATGGTAGAATCAAATTGATTCCTACACAAAGTATTGGATCTCTTGTTTCAATTAGTTAAGAGGATTAAAACTCACGATCAATTCTTTTTTCAAATCCTATTAGAGCTACACGAGTCCTTCCTGCGTGCCATAAATTACCTACAAATAAAAGGAACCGTAGAACAAAATGGGAAGTAGCTAGCCAACTTATAAGAGATACATAATTGATTGCGTTGATCTCAGTAGCTACACCACCTACGGAATCAAACAAACCTAAAGGTGCATGGGTCATTATTCTGTGGAATATCGTTCTCACCAAGGTTGTATATCCTTTTTCAACCTACTCAAGTCTAAACCGTTTGGACCCCTTAGAGGTTCTAACCAAGGAGAACGCAAATCCAAGAAATGTATAGTTTCTCCTCCAAAAATTACTTCTCTAGTGGGTGAGCACATTAGATATTTACCTAAACAATAAGACATTGAGCAGATCCCATGTTAGCCCCAAGACGTTGTTCTCTAACTAGAAAAGTAAAAGCTTGAGTGTGTAAAGCTTCTAGTTTTATGGGACCATAAAACTCACTCGGATAAGCGGTATTATTGAACCAGACAAAGCAACAAGCAATGAAACCAAAAGGAGATAAATCACCTAAACTATAAGATAAATAAGCCTCTACAAACCATACAAGTGCACAGTGAGCCAATGCAAAGGGTTTGGTTAAGATATGCCAGATTCCCCTGAGTATGCAAATGGAACCTAACCATGCATGCCTACCAATTATATCTTCCAAATCGTCCATACTAACAATCCATCCTTTCCCTCCAAAAGGAGGAGATTTAAGTAAATAACCAAAAATAAGACTTGGGATAAGGGTCAAGATAGTAATTTTTTTTACATTCATCCCCCTAGCCCAGGTATCACATACACCCCTAAAATAAATAGCCTTGAATACTAGAAGAAAAGTGCCTATATCTAGCAAGATTAAATGAATACCTTAAATTGTTGTCATTTTATATCTATCTTTCCAAATATAACCAAAAAAAGGACAAAATTCTTCAAGAGTTTTAGGTCCCAAAAATGCATGATAAACACCACCAAAACCCAATACTACGGAGGAAATTAAGTGAAGTATACCAGATAAAAAGTATTGAAAGGCGTCTATAACTTCCCCCCAAGGACCTACTCCCTAACCTAGAGTAGCGAGGTGGGGAAGTAAAATTAATCCTTATTCATAGATTGGCTTCTCTGGTACGAAATTAGCCACTTCAAATAGGTTCATTGCTCCGGGACAGAATATGATTAATCTAGCATGGGCTATATAAGCTCCCAGTAGTTTACCAGATAAATTAATAAGTTAGACATTTCCGACACACCAAGCGAAACCAGTAGTTTCTTGGTCACGACAGGCTAAAGCTAAAGTTCCATTAAAGAGCATTTTCATAGGGTAGAACCTCTTTAGTGAACATAAGGTTTTCATAAGGCTGACCTTGAGCTGCCATCTAAGCATGAATACCTTCGTTTAAGAGAATAATTTTAGTGTAAAAAGTTTCAAATTTAGGATCTTCTGCTGTATGTCATAGGCACGTAAGTTCAGAGCCAGACCAACTACTCCAAGAGCACTCCTCCATAAACTAGTTAGTGGTATAAATAACATAAAGAAATCTAACCAATGTTTATTGGAAAAAGCAAACCCAAAGATCTGGGACGAAAAGCGGTTAGCGGTGACCATTGAATAAGTTTCTTGGTCTTAAGTTTGGTTAAACGCAGGGAATGTATTTGCACCATCACCGTCCTCAAATAAGGTATTTTCTATAGTAGCCCCATGAATAGCACATAACAGAGCAGCGCCCAATACACTAGTAACTCCCATCATATGAAATAGGTTTAATGTCCAATTATGAAACTTTTGAAAAAAGAGGATGAATTGAAATATAGTTACTACGCCAAACCTAGGCGTAAAGAACTAACCAGACTAACCCAGTAGATAAATAAAAAATATAGAAACAAAAACAACAATTGGAGTAGAGAATGAGATTGCATTATAAGGTTGCAATTGCACGGATTGAGCAACATTGAATTGGCGTAACATAAAACCTATTAGCCCAAAGGCGACGTGGAGAGCAAAAAAAGTCCAAAAACCACCTAATTGACACCAATGAGTAAAATGTCCTTGTGCTTCAGGGCCCCATAATAACAATAAAGAATGTGCTAAGCTATAAGCAGGAGTTGAAATAGTAGCGGTTAAGAAGTTGCAGCCTACCAAATAGGAACTAGCCAATCCATAGTTATACCATGAAGTTACAAAGGTATACCTATAAACCAACCCCCTAAAACGAAATAGGCACAAGGAAAGAGTAACAGGCCAGACCAACCTACAAAAATGAAACGGTCCCTCCGTAACCAATCATCCATAATATCAAATAAATCATTTTCATCTTTGGTAAATTTACCAAGGCTATAGTCATAGGGTTCCTCTTATTCAACTACTTCAACCATTTCCGAGCACTTCATAGCATTTTCAGGGCCTTTGAAATTTCTATCATTTATGTGTGATTTGATTTTGCATAAACTAGCCCTTATAATTTCTCCTGGATTTCAAAGATAAAATTTTTTTATTGGTCCATAACCGGACTTAATATATTAAGTCAATTCATCAACTCAATTCGGCTATTTTTAGTTTTAATAACCATATGAATTGTGCATTTTTAAAAGAACTGTTCAAAGAACAAGCGATCGCCTCTCTCGTTACCAGTTGATCCTTAGACTTCCTTCTCACATTCTATCAACCTAATCGTATTCTTGGATCTTGTTCGTGAGATTTTTAAATATTTTTATGTACTTTTCTAATTTCTATGTGCATTAAATTACTAGAGTATCATATATTTTCTTATTTTAATACTTTATACTTTCTTTTTTATTGTCATCTTTGTTTTATTTTGTTTTCTTTTAGATGAATCTAAAATACCAGAGTATGCCTTTTAACAGGTCAAAGCAAGAAAGAAACTTTGAATATTTTCTATTTATTTTGTATCTGTTCTGTCAGAACAAAAAAAGGGCAATGAATTTTTATCGTATTCAATTCAATACTGTTATTTCAATAATATTATTCAATAAAATATTAGGAAACTTGAAATAAAAGTCTTTTCTCACACCTATTATATTCTACTTTATAATTCCATTGTTGGAATCAAAATAAATCTATTATTTTATTCATCAATATCGAAATATTTCATACATGTAACGTCGAACTCTTTGAGCCCTTTTTGTATTAGTTTGTACTTGGATATACTACTATATATTGACATATACATGGTTGTATATGAGTTCAAAAATGTATTTAAATCCTTTTGGTACTTGTATGCTAGTGATATACAATGTTATATGCCCTTACATGAACTTAGAGTCCATTGGTATACAAAATCTTGGAGATTTCTGACATATAAGCTTCTAAGTGCGTAAAAGGGATTCGATTGAATGGATATGGCAATGGTGGTCGAGTTAAATGTGTTCTAATGCCTTATAGGTGATTAAACATGATTAATAGACTTATTGGACACTTAGAAAGCTTAATTTAAAAAGTTGATGTACGTAAGGGACTTAAATGTAATTTTCAATTCTTGGAGGATCAAAATGTAATTTTATAAAGTGAAGGGGATTAGTTGTAATTTTCAAAATTCCAAGCACCAAAATGAAAACAAAAGTTTGGTCATTCTTATATTTTGGGTTTAATTGCAAATTTAGGAAAGTTTGGAGGATAAAATGGTAATTTCACATAAGCTAAGGGTAAATTCACTATATTTTGTCAAGAAGAGTCAAATTCTAGACCCTTCTCCTAGTTATGGACGTGCACGCCCATTAAACATTAAGAACACTTAGTTTTAATTAAAAAGAAAGGAGAAGATAGAAGAAAAGAGGAGGAAGAGAGGAAACATTAGGCCATCACCAAATTCCACCATCCTTTTGATTGTCCACTCCAAACCAAGGTATTCTAAGGTAATTTGGGGTCAAGTAACTAAAATCTATCATTATATTTGAGAAATTCTCAAAGGATTGGAAGATATCACCAAAGGATATTTTAGGTAAATTTTGTCTCATCTCTCTCTACATTATGATTTTGAGTTTGGTGTTAAGATATGTTGTTCTCCATGCTTAATTATGCATGAAACATGGTTTATATGAATGTAAAGAGTCATGGAGAGGTTTCTTTAAGCCAAAACCGAAATGGTATCTCTTTAGTGAAAGTTGGTGAAATTGTGAATATCTTTTGAAGTCAATGGTTTAAATGGACTCTATGATGTTAATTGTGTATGTATAATGTGAATTGATGATGAAAAATGAGGAAGAAGTACATTAGAAAGAGACTTTCAAGTTTATGCGTTTAGGTGTTTGATAAAATGCCTAAGTGAACTTGGCCTAGGATTTAAGGATTTTGATGGTGTACATTGGAAAGAGACTTTCATATATACTTAGAGTAAACTTGAAATTTTGCTTAGATTGATGAGTAGTGTCCTAACGTGTATGGATAAAATGTGCTAAGTTATGCTTTGAAAGGTGTAAGTATTGGATCAAAGAAAGCTTATGTGAATAAGAAGGAAATTAACTATGTGAGAAGCTTAATAGTCGAATCCTATAGCTAATGTGTTTATACATTTATGTGTTGGGTACAAATATGAGTTATATATTTGAGTAGTAAATATATTGCATTTGTATATATAAAGGCTCGGGAGATATGAATCAAGGAGCTTTTATTGAGAATTATTGAAGTTAAAGGAGTGTAAACCTTCTTTCAAGGTGAGTTGGGGAAAACATATCTATCAAATGGGATTAGGACATCCCAAGACATGCATCATAACTTGTATGTGAATTTTGAACCTAGGCAATGCATAGAAGAATTGATTTTTAAATAAATGCTAGTATACTGATATATTTAATAAATGGACATGTTTTGAATAACTCTTTTCATTTGGTGTGAAACCGATGTTTTGATTTCATATTTTGAGAAATGATATTGTTTTCAACAATTGAAGTACAAAGAACAATGTTTGATTTTCTCACTAGAATTTTGAATGACTTTTCACTTAGAGTGCAAAAGATAACTTTCAATGCATGAAAAACATTTTGAAACTTACATATGCATAACCGAGTCATATATACTGCATGCATGTATTATCTTTTGGCTTAGAGCCTTGACACAGTTCCATTTTATTAGTTGGACAAATAAATAAAGGCATAGTGCCTTACTTGATTTTATTATTCAAAATTTGTATATGATTTTTGATGATTGGTGAGCAAACGATTGGCCAATCGTGTGCTGGGCATAACAAATTAAGCAACCCCCGTATCTTTGACGCTGGTATATAAAATTGAAGTCCTTGTAATGACACCATTCTGCAAGACTCATGGGTGATTGCACATCTAGAGGTCTTGTCACTGACGATGTCATAACCTAGGGTTATGACGCTCTTATCGACCATATTTTGGACTCACCATAGATGAAAGTCGAGGCAACACTGGGATTTGGTGGGTGTGCGCACTAGTTTGGCCGACTAGTGGTGAAACACATAATTGTTTTGGGTTATTCTGAGATTTGGCTTCCTGAAAAGATTTGACTTTTACATGTGTTGCTTTTCTGCTCGTGTGTATTGGAACTGGAACCTATGCTTACTGAAAGAGTGATTAATAGGTTGGGCCTATGTGGTTCCTAACTAGTATGGCATGAGACATAGACTAGGTGTATATGTTTCTATGTCATGTATATTCACTTCATAGCTGGTTATGTGCATTGTTAGATGTGTAAAACTGCTCTTAGGTTATTTAGATTGTTTTTGTGTGTACCGGGTTCTATTTACGATATATGTTTCTTTCTGCTCACTACGTACATAGTGTACTCACCCCCTGTGCTTCCCAACCATGCATGTTAATTTGGTGAGTTTAAAGTTCTGAATGGATCATACAGTCTTTTGACATTTTCGATATATTACCATATGTGGGTAGTCTCTGTTTTGTACTTTGTTATATAGTGGCTCATCATTATGTCGTTATGTTTTATAATTTTGTAAATTAACTCTTATCTGTCTTGTGGTTTGTAAATGAATTTATGTATGAACATTTTGTATTGTCATTGAGATTGATATTTAGTTAGCCTTGCATAGTAGGGTTAATGGCATGGGTATGCGGCGGTTGTCATGTACCCTATGTGGTTTAAGGTCGTGCAATTAAATTATTATCAGAGCATGGTTTTTATGTTTTCAAAAGTGTTATTACCATTTTCAAAAGATTCATGAGCCTTAGGATTTGAGTATGAGTGTCAACAGTCTTTGGTCGAGAAGTTGAGTCTCGGATCGTTAAGTTGACGTCCTTAACAGTCGAATGATTGCAACCTCGGTGAGAGTACTTGTCGACATTCTTAGGGTGTAAGCCACATTGGATAAGCAAGGCTTAGTCCAATCTATTTTATTAAACAAAATCGTATTCTTTGATTTTATAGTGATAGCATGGTTGGGCGAGGAAGAGGAAGATGTTGCAAGGTTAGCCCTTTGCGAATCGAGCTAGGGAAACACAACACTAAAGTAGTCACAGAACTAGCGGTTACTAATGTGTAGTGTTATAAGGTGTTATGTGTCTTCTCGGCAGAGACGTTAAAGTTTTGGTCGATATTGGTGAGCAAAGGTCCTTTATTAGTGTGACCTTCGCCGAGGACATTAGTCATCCCCTCGAGCTGTTAGATCCCCCTCTCATTATAGTCACTCCTCTAGAAGAGCAAGTGGCTTGTGATGAAGCATATACGGCCTGTAAGCTAAAGGTCGGTGATGTTGTGTTAGGGGTAGATCTTATTCCCCTTGATCTCTAGGATTTTGAGGTGATATTGGGGATTGACCGGTTAGAGAGGCATTGCGCTAGGGTTGACTATTTTAAGAAAGAGGTGGAGTTTGACACCAGGGTGGAGTCCTGATTAAATTTACTAGTGACCTGCTCCCAACTTGTTTGACATCAGTGGTCAAGGCTAAGAAGTTGATTCGTCGGGGATGTTAGACATACCTTGCACATGTTATTGATACTTTAGCACAGAGGATCAAACTTAGAGATGTCCCTATTGTATGCGAGTTCCCCGATATATTTCTGGAGGAGTTATCTGGATTGCATTGGGAGTTTGATTTCACTATTAACTTAGTCCCTGGGACAAAACCAATATTTATACCCCTTATCATATGACACTAGCAGAATTGAAAGAGATGAAGGTTCAGTTGTAAAAGTTATTGGAAAAGGGCTTCATCAAACCACGTAATTCACCATAGGGAGCACCAGTATTCTTTTTTAAGAAGAAGGATGAGACACTTCACTTATGTGTTGATTATCAGCAGTTAAATAGGTTACCATCAAAAATAAATATCCACTCCCCAGGGTCAATGACTTATTTGATCAATTGAGAGGAGCTACAGTATTCTCAAAATAGTTATGAGGTTTGGATACCATCTGTTGAAGATTGCTGAAAACGATGTACACAAGACTACTTTCCGGATGAGGTATAGACATTATGAATTTTTTGTGATGCCGTTCAGACTGATAAATGCACCTACAACATTTATAGATCTCATGAACAGGGTGTTCCATCCTTATTTAGATCAGTTTGTCATAGTGTTCATTAATGACCTTCTGATTTATTCTAAGGATAGGGAGGAGCATGCTTGAAATCTCCGGATTGTGCTACAAATACTTCGCAAAACACAATTGTACGTGAAGTTTTCAAAGTGTGAATTTTTGTTGAAGGAGATAGGATTTCTTGGGCATGTGGTATCAGGTGAAGGAATTTATGTAGACTCAAAAAAGGTGGAAGCCAAACTTGAGTGGGAACAACCCAAGAATGTGACAGAAGTTTGCAAATTTCTAGGGTTAGCAGGTTATTATCGGAGATTTATTGAGGGTATCTCAGTACTTGCAGCCCATTTATCGACCCTAGAAGGGGATAAAATTTCAGTGGGACAACAAATGTGAGGCAAGTTTTCAGGAATTGAAGAAGCGACTGATTTCTGAGCCAGTGCTTGCTTTACATACCAGGGGGTTGGATATGAGGTATATAGTGATGCCAGTCATTAAGGACTTGGCTGTGTACTTATACAGATCGGGTAAGTGATCACATATGCTTCTAGATAGATGAAGAAGCACGAATTAAATTATCCTACTTATGATTTTGAGCTCGCATCAGTGGTGTTTGCACTCAAGATTTAGAGACACTACCTTTATGGGGAGACTTGCCATATATGCACCTACCATAAGATTCTGAAGTACCTAATGACACAGAAAGAGATGAACCTCAGACAAAGGAGATGGGTGGAATTGATTAAGGATTATGATTTAGAAATTGACTATCACCCAAGAAAAGCAAATGTGGTAGTCGATGCATTGAATTTGAAGTCCTATTCGGTAGAGACTATTAGGCAAAATCCTTATATGACTCATTTGATGAGTATACAAAGCCTTGGGTTTGGACTATCAGTAACTAAGGATAACAAAACACGGTTAGGACTGTTTGAAG
Organism: Erythroxylum longipes; assembly: GCA_027563885.1. Classification (NCBI taxonomy): domain Eukaryota; kingdom Viridiplantae; phylum Streptophyta; class Magnoliopsida; order Malpighiales; family Erythroxylaceae; genus Erythroxylum; species Erythroxylum longipes. The sequence goes on along the minus strand of JAOQMS010097229.1, from coordinate 10,108 downwards.
TTCAACCAACACTATGTGATGAGATCAGGAGATTAAAGGTCAATGACCCCGAGTTAAGGGTCATTCGAGAGAAATTGCCATCCGAAGAGAATGAGGGGTTTCAACTAAAAGAATATGGGTTGTTAGCCTTCAGAATCAGAGTCTGTATACCAAATGACTAAGATCTTAGGAGAGCTATCTTAGAAGAAGCTTATAGTTCGGCATATGCTATGCATCCTAGTAGCACCAAGATATATCGAACTCTTAGAGAGAGAGCTATTAGTGGCCAGGGATGAAGAGAGAAATAGCAAAATTTGTGACGAGATGCCTTCCCTGTCAATAGATAAAAGCAGAGCATTAGAAGCCAGTGGGTATGTTACAGTCTTTACGTATTCCGTAATGGAAGTGGGAGCATGTGACAATGGATTTTGTAATTGGATTACCTCGTACATTGATGAGTCACGATTCTATTTGGGTTATAGTGCATAGATTGGCAAAATCTTCTCATTTTCTGCCTATCCACATAACCTACTCATTGGAGAGGTTGGCAAAGCTATATATCGATGTGATTGTGAAGCTATACGGGGTGTTAGTTTTTATAATATCGGATAGGGATTCGAGATTCACCTCCTGATTTTGCTCAAAATTCCAGGAATCTTTGTGGACTAAACTAAAGTTTAGTACTGCTTTTCACCCTCAGACTAATGGTCAGTCGGAAAGGACTATTCAGACACTAGAGGACATGCTGAGGGCATGTGTAATGGAATTCCAAGGGAGTTAGGACCGGTACTTACCTTTGATAAAATTTTCTTATAACAATAGTTATTAGACAAGTATCAACATGCCACCATATGAACCACTTTATGGGAGAAAGTACAGGACACCTTTATGTTGGGATGAGGTTGGTGCAATTTGAAAGATCTTAATTTATAGAAATTACCACTCAAAAAGTAAAGATCATTTGAGAGAAAATGAAAGCCGCCAAAGATCATCGAAATAATTATGCTGATAAGAGGCGACAACAATTAGATTTTGTAGTAGGTGATATGGTTATCCTTCTGATATCACCCTAGAAAGGTATAATCCGATTTTAGTGCCGAGGGAAGCTGAACCCTCGATATATTGGCCCTTTCTGTATCCTGGAATGTGCCGGAACAGTAGTGCATTGCTTGGAATTGCCACTTGATTTAGATAGGATCTATAATGTGTTCCATGTCTCGATGCTTAGGAAATATGTACCAGACCCATCTCATATTTTAGAGACACCTCCAGTGGAGGTAAGAGAAGACCTAACTTTTGAGTTGAAACTAGTCCATGTTCTGGATTGGCAGATAAAGAGGTTACACAACAAGGAAGTTCCTATGGTCAAAGTTCTTTGGAAAAGCGAAAAGGTCTAGGAAATGACATGGGATCCTAAAGATGGTATGAGACATCAATACCCCCATTTATTTGAATCCTCGACTTAGGAGTTTCAGGGACGAAACTCTTTTAAAAGGGGAGGACTTCTAACGCCTGACTCTTTGAGCCCTTTTTGTATTAGTCTGTACTTAGAGATACTACTATATATTGACATATACATGGTTTTATATGGGTTCAAAAATGTATTTGAATCCTTTTGGTACATATATGCCAGTGATATACAATGTTATATGCCCTTACATATACTTAGAGTCCATCGGTATGCGAAATCTTGAAGATTTCTGACATATAAGCTTCTAAGTGTGTAAAAGTGATTCCATTGAATGGATATGGACATGGTGGCCGAGTTAAATGTTTTCTAATGCCTTAGAGGTGATTAAACATGATTAATAGACTTATTGGACACTTAGAAAGCTTAATTTAAAAAGTTGATGTACGCAAGGGACTTAAATGTAATTTTCAATTCTTGGAGGTTCAAATGTAATTTTACAAAGTTAAGGGGCTTAGTTGTAATTTTTAAAAGTCCAAGGACCAAAAGTAAAACAAAAGTTTTGGTCATTCTTAAATTTTGGGCTTAATTGCAAATTTAGGAAAGTTTGGAGGATATAATGATAATTTCACATAAGCTAAGGGCAAAAGGGTAAATTCACTATATTTTGTCAAGAAGAGTCAAATTCTAGACCGTTCTCCTTGTTATGGCCGTACCCCCCCCCCCATTAAAGATTTAGAACACTTAGTTTTAATTAAAAAGAAAGAAGAAGAGAGAAGGAAGAGAGGAAACATTAGGCCATCACCAAATTCCACCATCCTTTTGATTCTCCAACCCAAACCAAGGTGTTCTAAGGTTATTTGGGATTAAAGAACTCAAACATATCATTAGATTTGAGAAATTCTCAAAGGATTGGAAGATATCACCAAAGGAAAGTTTAGGAAAATTTTGTCTCATCTCTCTCTACATTATAATTTTAAGTTTGGTGTTAAGATATGTTGTTCTCCATGCCTAACTATGCATGAAACATGGTTTAGATGAATGAAAAAGAGTCATGGAGAGGTTTCTTTAAGCCAAAACTGAAATTGTATCTCTTTGGTGAAAGTTGGTGAAATTGTCAATATCTTTTGAAATCGATGGTTTAAATGGACTTTATGATGTTAATTATGTGTGTAAAATGTGAATTGATGATGGAAAATGAGGAAGAAGTACATTAGAAAGAGGCTTTCAAGTTTATGTGTTTAGGTGCTCGATAAAATGACTAAGTGAACTTGGCTTAGGATTTAAGGATTTTGATGGTGTGCAGTGGAATGAGGCTTTCATATATATTTAAAGTAAACTTGAATTTTTACTTAGATTGATGAGTAGTGGCCTAATGTGCTTTGATAAAATGTTATAAGTTATGCTTTGATATGTGTAAGTATTGGATCAAAGGCATTAAATGCCTTAGAAAGTGCAAAAGAAAGCTTATGTGAATTTTAAGGGAATTAACAATGTGAGAAGCTTAATGGTTGAATCCTATAGCTAATGCGTCTTATACACTTATATGTTGGGGTATAAATATGAGTTATATGTTTGAGTAGTAACTATATTGCATTTGTATGTATAAAAGCTCGGGATCTATGAATCAAGGAGCTTGTATTGAGAATTGTTGAAGTCAAAGGAGTGTAAACCTTCTTTCGAGGCGATTTGGGGAAAACATAACTCTCAAATGGGATTAGGACATCCCAAGACATTCATGCTGACTTGTATGTTAATTTTGAACCTAGGCAATGCATAGTAGAATTGATTTTTAAATAAATGCTAGTATATTTATATATTTAATAAACGACCATGTTTTGAATAACTCTTTTCATTTAGAGTGCAACCGATGTTTTGATTTCATATTTTAAGGAATGATATTGTTTTCAACAATTGAAGTGTAAAGAACAATGTTTGATTTTCATACCAAAATTTTGAATAACTTTTCACTTATAGTGCAAAAGATAACTTTCAATGCATGAAAAATGTTTTGAAAATTACATATGTATAACTGAGTCATATATACTGCATACATGTATTATCTTTTGGCTTAGAGCCTTAACACAGTTCCATTTTATCTACTGGACTGATAAATAAAGTTATGGTCCTTACTTGATTTTATTATTCAATATTTGCGTATGATTTTTGATGATTAGTGAGGAAACTATTGGCCAATCGTGGGATGGGCATAACAAATTAAGCTACCCCCATACCATTGACGCTAGTGCATAAAAGTCGAGTCCTTGTAATGACACCATTCTACAGGACTCGTGGGTGATTGCACACCTAGAGGTCTTGTCACCGACGAGGTCATTACCTAAGGTTATGACACTCTTTTCGATCGTCGCTTGGACTAAACACAGATGAAAGTCGAGCCAACACCAAGATTCGGTGGGTGTGCACACTAGTTTGATCGACTAGTGGTGAAACACATAATTGCTTTGGGTTATTTTGAGATTTGGCTTCCTGATAAGATTTGACTTTTACATGTGTTGCTTTTTTGCTCATGTGTATTAGAACTAGAACCTATGTTCAATGAAAGAGTGATTAATAGGTTGGGCCTATGTGGTTCTTAAGCAGTATGGCATGAGACATAGACTAGGTCTATATGTTTCCATGTCATGCATATTCACTTCATAGCTGGTTATGTGCATTGTTAGATGTGTAAAACTACTCTTAGGTTATTTAGACCGTTTTGGTGTGTACTAGGTTCTATTTGCGATATATGTTTCTTTCAACTCACTGAGTACATAATGCACTCATCCCCTCCGCTTCCCAACCATGCAAGTTAATTTGTGAGTTTGAAGTTCTGAGTGGATCGTCTGGTCTTTTGACATTTTCAGGATATTATCGCATGTGGGTAGTCTCTGTTTTGTACTTTGTTACATAGTGGATCATGATTATATCGATATGCTTTATAATTTTGTAAATTAACTCTTGTCTATCTTCTGGTTTGTAAATGACTTTATGTATGAACATTTTGTATTGTCGTTGAGATTGATATTCAGTTAGCCTTGCATAGTTGAGTTAAAGGCATTATAAGTATCCTTAGCTCGAGTATGTGGCGGTTATCATGTGCCCTATGTGGTTCCAGGTCGTGACAATACATGAAGCCATGATCAAACAGATAGATAAATCTTGTTTATTATATACTTGTTTATTATATAAATCTTATGTAGGTCTAGATATCAATAGAAATGGATCTTATGTTCTAGAATCTAAGAAAAATATTGAAGATGTCTCTCATATGCCTTATGTTATGAATTCAAATAAAATTTTTTGGGGAAGGCGGAAAAAAAGAAATATTCATTTCTTTCTATACAATAATTAGGAACAAGAAGATTTAATCAGAAATGTCGACATAATTTGTTTTTAGTTCAAAGAAATATAAAAAAATAAAAAGGAGATCTACTGTTTCAATTTCATATATATCGAATTTGAATATCAGAATAGCAGATCTATTTAGGATTTAATGGGTTAGGTCCACTTACTTTTTCTTTTATTGATTTCTAATTGAATCTTTACAATTGATTTGATTGGAATATTAGAAAATAGAAAATTTTCGCGATTGATTAGTCAACTTATCATTGATTAATTAATAATAAAATATTCATTAATTATAATTAATAATATAATTATTTCTTTAATTAAATTATTTATTTTCATTATATTCTAATAAAATAGAGAAATTAGAATCAAATTTATAATAAAAACTAAACAAATGCTCAACTTTATAAATAAGTAGAATTCTTATACTCTATAGTCTAACAATTATAGTAAACAATTATAGTATAAATCTCACTAGAATGTTAATGTTAACTTATTAGAATGAATTTTGATTTACTTATAATTTCAAATTGAGTAGAATTTAAAGTTCAATTTGAATTTTTTTTAAAAATGAATATTAATTTAATTTAATTAATATTAATTAAAGTACAATCAATTATAGCTTTTCTTACCTTTTTTTATTACAAATATCAACAATATTTCTATTCTCCCTTTATCTCAAATAATAAACTATAAATAGTACCTAGGGAGTTTTATGAAAAAAGAGGCAAAGTCCCTTATCAGACTTGAACCGATGACTTACGCCTTACCATGGCGTTACTTTACCACTAAGTTAAAAGGGCCTCTTTGATTGAATTCTTGAGTCAGTGGATTTATATCGAATAGATTCATAGTAGCTCATTGATAAAGGAGAAAGTGGATTTACCTAGCGAGTTGCGTATAGACTAACCTAGTGAATATAGGTTAAAAAAATATTGGATTGGATAAATATTAATGCAATGAAATGTTTCAAGGCCGAACCGAATGGAATCGACTGACCATCATACCAAAAACTTCAGTTAATTGATATATGTACCTACCAATTCAATATAGATCGAAGATAATTCATTAATTCAAAGAGGAAGAAAATTCATTTGTCCCTTGAACCTAATTCTTTTCTTAGAAAGAAATGTATAAGTTGTTGATACCTATCTTTCTTCCTAGATTTCCAGATTTATCATTTGTTAATTTCATAGTTTAGTGTCTGATAGAGATATGTCTATCTATATTAACAATTGGTGAATCAGTGAATGAGGGCAGAAGAAATGGGCTTAACTTTTCAGTTTTTCTAGTAGGCCAATCATTCCCTGATGATAGGATCTTTCATATTGTTTCTATTCTTTTATTCTCTTCTATTCGGTCTCTATTTTCTTCTAGTTCTTTCTTTTATTTCTTCTATATTTCTTTTTTTATATTTCTTTTTTTATTTATACATTTATAATCAATTCTATATATATGTTTATATTAATTTATGTATATATATATTTCTATTTTTTATTTTTATTATTATTTATCTAAAAATATATCCAAAATATCTAAATATTTATAAATTTATCTAAAAATATACCTATTAAAATATAGCTATCATAAAAAGAATTAGAGTATATTTAGATATATATTCTAATTATTTATTATTAAAATTTTTGATTTTATTTATAGTTCTTTATTTAATTTACATTTATTTTTCTTTGTTATTTAGATTTAGATTTAGATTTATTACTTAACTTTTCATTTATTTTATTTAAATTAATTCTTTTTATTTAGATTTAGATTGATATATTTAAAAATTAGATTTATAGAATCAAATACTATTCTAATACTATAATAGTATATATAAACTACTATAATAAATAAGTCATGAATATAAAATAGAAATGACGAATAAAAAAATTCTATAGAATCATAAAACACAGAAAGATCCTTCAAATCTAGTCATATCATTTTGTTATATTGACAATTTCAAAAAACTGTTCATCCTATAAGCATAGTATGTTGGTGGACGGGAAAATGTGCCCCCATCGTCTAGTCATTTAGCACATCTCTCTTTCAAGGAGGCAACAGGGATTCGACTTCCCCTGGGGGTAGGGTATTACGAAAGGAAGTTGATTATGATTATTAATATAATTACTAATATAATAAGTATGGAATTGATTCTTCTTGGGTCAATGGTCAAGCAATTAATGGGGAGAGACTATAAATTCATTGGCAATATGTCTACGCTGGCTCAAATCCAGCTCGATCTAATAATTCACCGATCCGTCATGCAACGATATGAAATGATGTAATGTCGTTATCTCTCGAAACGCTTGATACGAAAAAACAAAAAAAAAAGTCAAAATTTCTGATATATCTCTTCCTTTAATTTTTTTAATTTTCTCTATTTTTATGTACACAAATTCTCATCTTGCTAATGATCTAGATTCAGATTAGGATTTCTATGCATAAAGCATAAGAAAAAGAAAAAAGAATAATGAACAATGTAAGAATAATGGAAAAAAAGATTCTTTTTTTTATTAAAAGATTGATTATCAATTAATTTTGATTTAATTTGCGTTGTTATCACTAAACTGTATACCCATGCGGATATCACATGCATGTCCCTGGTCAAGGGTGGCGATTCGAATCTGAAATAGAAATAGAATGAAAAATGTAAATAGAAAAAGTTTGAATGAAATCATAAGAATATGTATGATGTACACTCTATTTCATTTCCCTAGGATTGTAGCTTAATTGTTCAGAGCACCGCCCTGTCAAGGTGGAAGCTATGGGTTTGAGCCCCATCAGTCCCAATGAATCCAAATCCAATAATCCGATAAAAAAAGATATCAATTCATCTCTCTGTTTTTTGTGAAAGGGTGACAACTAATCAAATTTATTCCTAAAAAAAATAGATCTTTATATGTATTTTTTTCATTTCTCATCAAAGCAAATACAAATAAATAGGATAATTTTCATTTCTTCAATGAGTAGTGATTGATAGAAATATATGTGGATTAGTACAATTGTTAGAATCCCATATTGGGGAGTCCAAACTATACCATACTAATATTGAGTTTGTCTTTCAATAGGCCAATTCGATTAGATCATTAAAAAAAGAGTTCATAATTTATGCAAATGTAAAGGCAGTCAGATGAGATTTCGTTAACTTATTGTACAGGGAAGGAAATAGTTTTCTAGTTATAGAAAAGAATGGAAAAAATGATAAATAAAAATAAGGTAACGAAAATAAATTCCCAATTTGATTAGGAATACATTTATTTTTGATTAGGTGTGGATAAATGATATTTCTATGTTATATTATTCCATTTTTTACGATGAATTGATTTGATAACTTAGATATTGTTATTCATGATATTGATCCGATTCGAAATCACCACCATGGAATTCATCCTATTGAATTTCTAGACATTATCATCGCTATGGGATTCAATCATGAGTTATTGCGAAGTAAAGAAAAACGAAAGGATAAGATTATAGAAGTAAATATTCTTGCATTTATTGCTATCGCATTCTTCATTTTAGTTCCTACTACCTTTTTACTTATAATTTACGTAAAAAAACTGTTAGTCAAGTTAGTCAAAGTGATTAATTTGAATGAAACTTGACTTCTTACTTTTTAATCAATGATTGCAGAAAAAATGCAAAGAATTCCAATTTCGTGTCATAGATAAACGTAGATAAATAAGGCCAGACTAGAATCAACACTATTCTTTAAGATCTGATAGTATGGTAGAAAGAAATATATATTCTAATATATAAATCCTAATATATAAAGTTAGATTGTATAAAGATATAGGCTTAATATCGATCAATCTATAATATACTCTTCATATTTATTCATCAATTTAGATATCAATTCTCTATATGTAATGTACATAAAGTGCCAATTATATTTATTCTTATTCTACTTATTCTATTTATTTTGCATCTATTTGATTTATGTTGATTCTACTTAATCTGAAATAGTCGAAAGTTAAGTGAAATAGTGAAAAGTTAACCCTTATTTGTATTACTATAATTGCTAGATTTCTGATTATTTTCACTATGAATCCTAGCATCTACCAAAAAAACAAAATCAGTGAAACGAAAAAAGAATAATAGTCTGACCATATAGTAATATAATACAAGAAAATAGATATATCTTTTATAGTCTTTCAAAAAAAAAAGAAGTGATTGAGCAATTGACAGATATTGCAAAGCAACGAGTTTTATAAATCTTTTTCATATTTAGATTTAAAGGATTAATCAATCTTGCAGATTTTTTTCCTTTTGAATCAGGATATGAAATGAATCAAAAAAGTCTGGTCCAATTTTGAACCTAATAAAACAAATACTAAACAAAGCATTACCTGCACAATTTGTGACTTGTTCAAGAAAATTTTTGAGTATGCCTAGTATCTCGTTGGAGAACCACTATGTCTATCTTATTTCTCCTAAAAAACAAAAATCCACTTAAGTTGAATTTAAACTTAAATAATTAATTAAAATTAATTATGATATAAATAAATAATTTTTATATTTTATAAATAATTCATTATTATTTTATAAATAATTCATTATTATAACGAATTAATAAATAAATAATAATAACTAATACAAATAAATATTAACAACTAATAACAGAACTCCTTTCTTTTCTATTTGAAAGGGAAAAAGGGGTAAAAATAAAAAGTCAAAAAAAGATTCCGTCCTTCTTCATTGTCTATCTCTAACTCTGGTAAGAGCGAGTTCATTGAAATAAAAGATTTAGTAAGAATTGAATTGGGTTGGAATCCATTTTCTATCATTTCTATTACTTTTACTTTCAAAATATGAACATAGGACTCATTGAAATATTTGTTGGATTATGATTTAAAAAGGGGATATTATTCCTAGAATACATTACTCAACTCAAATTACTTGAATCCAATATAATTTAGAAATTGAATTCAGTTCAATTTGAATTCAAAAGTCTTTGTAGAAATATTTATAAAGAAAATGATATAGTTTGATTTCTCAACTCACTTAGTAGGCCTTCTAAAGCCCACTTCTGCCCCATACTACAAGTGAAAGGGAAAATGTAAAGACTACCGTTAAAGCAACCCAAGCAAGACTTACTATATCCATGTGAATTATGTCCCCTATCTATATTAATATGATCAAAATTTTTCATTATTGTTAATTAATGATTATTGTTCATTAATACTAATTGTACTAATATAATAATATAGTACTAATATACTAATAATAACAAAATAATATATACTAATAATAATAAATAATATAAATAATAATAGTAGAATCACAGATGCAGAGTAAAAAAAAGGATTCTGTCCAATACCATTGATGAAACAATCCAAAAAATCCAATTAATTATTAATTACTTAATTATAA
>JAOQMS010097133.1:0-18921 GCA_027563885.1 Erythroxylum longipes | reverse complement strand
GATGACGTCACAACACAGAGGCTAGGAAAATTTAGAAGAAGAAGTATCCTCTGTGCTGACGTCAGAACACAGAGGCATAGAGGATTGAAGGGTATTAGTATCCTCTGTGATGACGTCAGAAAACAGAGGCAAGGAGGATTGAAGAGTATTAGTATCCTCTGTGATGATGTCAGAACACAGAGGCAAGGAGGATTGAAGAGTATTAGTATCCTTTGTGATGACGTCAGAACACGGAGGCAAGGAGAATTGAAGAGTATTAGTATCCTCTGTGATGTTGTCAGAACACAGAGGCAAAGAGGATTGAAGAATATAAGTATCCTCTGTGCTAACGTCAGAACATATAGGCAAGGAGGATTGAAGAGTATAAGTATCCTCTGTGCTGACATCAGAACGCAGAGGAAAAGATGGGTAGAGTATAAAAGTATTGCCTGTGATGATGTCAGAACACAGAGGACACATCATCACATAGAAGATAGAACATAGAAGATAGACCACAGACGATAAGTGGTCAACCTAGAAAATAAAAATCAAACATAGAGGATAGACTACAGACGATAAGGGGTCAACCCAAAAGATAAAAGTCAACCACAGAGGATAGAACACAGAGGATAGATTATGGGCTAAGGATTATAAGAGGGAGTTAAGAAGTTATTTGAGTTGAAGTGTATCCTCTGTGTTACTGTTCACGCTATCATCTGTGTTACTGTTCACAGACTTCGTCTGTGCTACTGTTCACAGAGTATCGTCTGTGTTACACAAGACTTCGTCTGTGTTACTATTCACAAACTTCGTTTGTGCTACTGTTCACAGAGTATCGTCTGTGTTACACAAGACTTCGTTTGTGTTGCTATTCACAGACTTCATCTGTGCTACTGTTCACAGAGTATCTTCTGTGTTACACAAGACTTCATTTGTGTTACTGTTCACAGACTTCGTCTGTGCTACTGTTCACAGAGTATCGTCTGTGTTACACGAGACTTCGTCTGTGTCACTATTCACGCTATCGTCTGGGTTACTGTTTATGGTTATCTTCTACCCTATTTTCGACCCTTCAGAAGATAAATTTGGCCTTCAAGGTCTTCACGAAAGTTGTAGCTTTTGAGGTCCTTTTTCAATCTATCCAAAGAAACCCTAGTTTGGATGCCTATAGGAAAAGTTATACTAATAGCCCCGAAGCAGGTATATGTGTAAAGTGTGGACTCACCAACGCTGATCTTTGAGGTATTCAGGTTGAAAGGGGTAAATGGACTAGTTGACTACCATCGTAGTAATCGACTGTTCTAAGAGCTAAGTAAAAAGGGGAGTTTTGAGAAGACGATCCGATAATGACAAGTCCTATGATTTTCTGAAGGTTAGACTCCGAAAACGGGTCCCGACAGCTGTGGTATCAGAGCAAAGCAGATAATCCGATAATGGTCAAGGTGTTCTTTTTGGGAGATAAACTCACGTATTAAGATATTCTGCATGCGAGTTGGACTTCGAAAACAGGGTCCAACACATATTCTATGTTTTCACCTAATTTTCCCCTATAGTGGCTTAATAAATCCCCAATAGGATCTTGATTTTTATTGAAAACTTTATTCAGCTTACCTTTTCTAGCATCATCTAAGAACAACTATTCTTTATTCTTTGTAAGCTTGATATAATCACTTGTACTAAAATTTTTCTTTGTTGGTATGTAAGTTTTAAGTTTTCATTCCCTTTTGGTCTCCATTGGTAACTTGAAGTAATTAAATGTTACAAGTTTTACATCTTTGTTCAGTTTCATTATTCTTAAGAATTCAAGCAAAATTTTATCCATGTTAGCCTTTATATATATTCTTGCATAACCTATTCTCCCTAGATTATATGTCTATTCATATGGTAAAATTGGCCTTCCAAGTAGCTAAGCTCCTTTTTAAACTAGTACTTATATGGTTTGTCAAAAGGTAGCCTAAATAGGGATGTTATTCATCTTGACCTTAGCCATTTCAATTATTAGCCACCACTTTTCAAGCATTAGAGGCCTTCTATAAATATGTCAACATCGTGCTTTTAAAATTATATCAATTTTTTCTTCATTATAGAACTTAAATATGAAGACATCCTATTTGTTGAGCAGTATGTTCTTGAGTCCCAGTTTCTTCCACATAGATTTGTTTTAATGGTGAAGTTGGTCGAAAAAGAGTCCCTAAAAAAACCTATTAACAAAGATTTTTATAAGCTTTGGCATTAGGAACCTCTAGTGGTAAAAAAGCTAAAATTGGACCATTGTCACTTATAAGGGAATGTTTCTTAAATTTTCAACTGAAAAAGAATAACTTAAAACTTTACTCTATAATAACTTGTTGACCATTGATGATGAACCTAAATTAAATGAGGAATTCTTTCTTTGACGATTTAGGGGTGTGGTTGAAGTTTAAAAAAATTTAGGGGAGATGGGGTTTTTGGTCTCTTAGATAGCACTAGGAATTAGTGAAGAGTAGGGAATGATGATGGGGTTAATGGCTAAACTTATTAACTAATCAGCCATGCCAATCAGTCTAACTCAATCAGCTAGTCTAACCTAATCAAACTATCTAAACCAAGCCAAACGAGCCAACCTAGTCCAAAAAACCTAACTAAATTATAAGCCCATTTTTTATCCAAATCATTAACACATATTTTAAATAAAGATAGAAATCCATTTTTATCTAAATCATAAGTTATCTTTTTAATCAAATAAAATCCATATTTATCTAAATTATAAACTCGTATTTCAATAAAATAAAATAAATTCAATTTTCTTATCTAATTCAAAAGCTTGTTTCTAACCCAAATTAAAAGAGTTTTTCAATAAAATTATCATATATTTTCAATTATTTCCTAATAAATTTGGTTTGCTAAACTTTTCTTATGATCTCGATAATCATTTAAGTAAGTAATATGTGAAATCTAACGCCTTCCCTTTTCTAAAATAAGACTTGTTTCTATTTAGGATCTTTTACCTTCGTTTACATTAGTTATTCATATCTCTCTTCTAATTAGATTGGTGGTGATTTCATTGATCATATTTCAACCATCAATGAAATCATATTCTAAATTATTCATAGGGCAATAGAAACAATAACTATAGAGTGTTTCATTTTAAGACTTTGTTAATTTGTATTCTAAAATTTAATCTTGTGAAAGTTGAATTAAAAATCTTGATGAGTGTTTACTAAATTTCAACAATTAAAAGGTTTTGAACATGGTTTCTCTTTCCTTTCAAACAATATATAATGAATTCAACACCCAAGAAGTTTTAAAAAAGGGATGAAGGCGTAGGGGGTGGACCGAACCACTATGAATCCAAAGTTATCACTCTTTATCATTTCACTCCTTTACTTAATTACTTTAAATTATTTCTTATTTATACTTAAAATTAATTAGATAACATACTTGTGAAATTTTTCATAGAACATACGTATGTTTAGGGGTTTCTAGCTTTTGCATAGCAAGGGACTACTTGTATCTCCAAGAGTGTTGAGTAACGATAACTTTTATATTTGGATTTTAGAGGCTATTGATTGACTTATTAAGTGAGTAAGTCAATATTGTAATTACCTTAAGTGCAAGGCGTAGCTCTAACTAGTGTCAGCAAATACGGGTCAATCTCATAAAGACGATTAATATTGGTAATTACCCTTACCCTATTATCTAGCCTATTGATTGATTTTATATTTTTAATAAAATGAAAAAATAAAACAATTAAATAAATAGGAAACAATAATGAATACAAAGACAATGGAATTCACTTAAAAAGAACTATCGTTATCATAAATTAGTATCTAGGTTTGAATCCCCTTAAACCCTTAACAGATTGATCTTTTATCATACAATTGTTTTGTTGATGTGTTGGGCCTTGGAGACTCCTATCTTATGCTAACAGTTCACCTTGAGTTTACTAACAACTAGTTTTAAGGGCTGCCGAATTACTTAGGTTAAATCATATATGATTGTATTATTGATTTATGAGTTCCTCTATTAGGTTTGACTCTAATTTGGAGGATTTATGTCATCCTATCTCTAGGGTTACATCAACTCCTTCTAATTATGGTAGATCTATTCACACTAGGATTTCTCAATCTCTATGTATCAAATCACATTATCATATAATATTCTCTAGTTATTAGAAAATGAATAAAATGCATAATCAAATCACAATATATCAAACAACCAATTGCATTAATAAAATAATCAAATAATATCAAAGTATTGACATAAGGTTCATCTAACCTAAATACTAACTGGATGTTTAGTTACGCATGATTGAATACGAAATTAAACAAACATAAACAGAAATACAAATAAAAAATAGTGGGTTTATAATTCTAAGTCTCCCTGATTATCTTATATCAAATGTTCTTGTGATGTAGAGGCTTAATCTTATATTTTGATGGATCTTTCAACAATTTCTTCATTTTTTCCATTTTTCTAGACCAAAATCACTCCCAAAGAATAAAATCCAATTTTGGAAATTACCTCCTTATGCCTGCTTTTGACTCAAGTCTTCGTTCATGTCTTTAAATATAGAATTATAAGGTTTTGGCTAATGGACTTGTGCACAGTCGTGCATTAGATCGTGCATCACCAAATTCTTTAGAAATTGTAAAAACTCATAACCTCAAGAAAGTGCACAGGCAGATACATGGTTGTGCATCCCTTTTGTGCATCCAATCTTCATTTTATGTTGTGTTTTTGTCTGAATTCATCTCCTTTAAGTCAGTGAAGGCAATTATAACCTATAAACATACTTGAAGTATATTAAGTACCAAATATACAATAAAAAAATCAAATATCAAGCAAAAACACATCAGATAAGAGGTAAAATTATGATCCATTATGCATCTATCAGATGTCCCCACAATTAAACTTTTGATTATCCTTATCCAAACCATAATCAAAATTATAAATTTTACAATATCAATCTATCATCAATCTCAACCTGTCTATTTATACTATACATCATCATATCCTATTAAATCAAATTAACATACAATTAGAGTCAAGTTGTCCTAAAATTAATTTCCTAAGCAATATTGATAGTAATCACATCAACAATCACATTGAAATCAAAAGCATATATCTTTATACCTTACTAAGATTTCAATCAATCCAATCAAGTGTTTAGGATGAAAAATATCAAAACTCTCAATCAATGCATAATAGAATTCTTACGATAAACTTGTAATAAAATCACACCTACACCACTTATGTATAAACTAAAAACACCAATCTAAAGGTCTTACAAGGTTGTAACGGGGCTTATGTATGGTATGATTGGGTTAATAAAAATGGCTAAATTGAAGGAAATTTATCACACAATATATTTCACAAGTTGTTTACAAGTATACATAGGTCCTTTCATTGCAAAATTAATGATAATATATACTTATTATTTTTCTTTCTTTTTTTATATTTTTCTTAATAAACATTAAGTACCATAATTCAAGAAATATTGGATCTTTCACAACTTTAAAGTCTCAACAAGTAAATAATGTAAATAGCCTTCAAGGTTCAAAACAATAAAAAGGTCTTTAAAGAAAAATAGGATAACAATTTATAAGTTAGGTTTAAAAAATGAAAAAGGCTAGGGCTCAACTTGGTTATTCCTAAAGGTAGGGTGTGGTAATTTTCAAAGAAATAGGCTAAAGCAAGTTGGTAAATCTAAATGCCTTCATCATATTAATGCTTCTAATTTGACAAATATGGTCTGGATATGCATAATAAAATCAAGTTTTAGAATTATTCTGCTAAGCATGATAACATAGATGAAAGAATAACAAGAGCTTTAAAATTTTTGAAAAATTTTCTTTTAGGCTCAAAAGCTCACGAAAAAGATGTATATATGTGTGTAAATAATATGTAATTTCATTCAACATGAATATTTCAATGATTATGAAAATATGACTTAGAAAACTAATTTTGTTCTGGCCATCACCCTTTTGCACACCAATTCAATCAATATTCAACAAGGAAATATATTATTCATAAACATATTTCAACCAATTCAAGATATCAATTCATAAAATTTATAATTAGTATTATAATAAGCTTAAAAAATTAGTTAAAGATTTATTAAACCTATCCCCACAATTAAAGTTGTACATTATCCTCAATGTACACAATATCAACATGTATAATGAGTTAGAGGGTTAAGTTGGTACTTTCTTGAATATGACAATTTCTAATTTGGATCTAGTACATGGATATTTGACTATATTTTGCCATACATATTTGATATATTTTGCTTGATATTTTATACTTTTATCATATATTTGGTACTTAATTTGCTTTAGGTGTGTTTGTAGGTGATAATTGCCTTTACGGAGTTAGACGAGAAGAATTTAGGCGTAAAGTGGTGTAAAACAAAAAATCAACAATCCGGAAGGAGTGCACGGGAGTGCAATTTTAGGCATTTTTACACATACATAGTCTAATACACGACCATGTACTAGACTGTGTAAGTCTTAAAAACCTAGTTTTTAATATAAAAATATGTTTTCAATGAATAATGAAAAAGGGAGACTTTAGGAGGCTATTTCCAGATGTTGAGAACATCTAGAAGGGACAATTTTGGTCTAAAGCAGAAAACATGAAGAAATCATTGATAGATCCATCAGAATTCAAGATCAAGCCTCTATATCACAAGAAAATTTAATAGAAGACAATCATGGAGATTTAGAATCATGATTCCATTATTTTCGATTCATTTTTCTTTCATTCTATATTTGATTTTGTATTTGATCACGTATAACTAAACATCTAGTTAGTATTTAGGTTAGATGAACCTTATGTTAATACTTTGATACGATTTGATTCTTGTATCAGTGCAATTGTTTTGATTGATTATTGTGATTTGACTACATGTTTTATTGATAATATGATTTCATATGTAGAAGTTGAGAAATCCTATTGTGAATAGATTTACCATAATTAGAAAGAGGTGATTGCAGCCCTAGAGATAGGATGAAATAAATCCTCTAGATTAGGGTCAAACCTGATAGAGAGACTTATAAATTAGTAACACAGTCCTATAAGATTTAACCTGAGTAATTTAGATAGAGACCTTAGGATTAGTTGATAGTAGAATCAAGGTCAACTACTAGCATACCATAGAAGTCTCCACAGTCCAATTAATCAACAAACAATTATATGATAAAAGATCAATATGTTAAGGTTTTTGGGGGATTTAAGCCTAGATACTAATTTCTGATAATGATAGTTTTCTAAGTGAATTTCACTATCTTTATGTTCATTATTGTTTCCTATTTCTTTAATTTTTAGTTTTTATTTTTGTTTATTAAAAATATAAAATCAATCTTTAGGCTAGATAATAAGGGAAAGGTAAGTACTAGTATTCATACTCTTTGTGAGATTGACTCGTACTTGCTAGTACTAGCTACAACTATGTCATACACTTGCAGTTTATTACAATATTAATCAACTCACACGAAAGTAGTAAACAATTTCTTGACATCATTGTTGAGGACTTTTATATTAGGAAAGCTTGAATGCCATTGCTTTAGTCATTTTTATTTTATTTTGTTTGATCTGTGTTTTTATTTTATTTTATTTTATTTTTGCTTTGAATTTATTTTCTTTTTTGTTTATTTTATTGTATCTTATTCTATTTATGGCTTATTAATTTAATTATATTTTGAATTTCTCTACTTAATCTTGAGTTTGTGGTTTGTTTTAGGAATTACGATTCATTGTAATAGTCACAACTCACAATGCAAGGATGGAGCATATAAGACTTTTGTGGGAGTCAAAATATGTCTTCACGATCTATATCATCACCATATTAGAGAGAGTGGTGTTCTTACATATTTTTGGAAGTGTGACTGATGTTTAAGCCATGTCATGATATTGGTGGGAGTTATCACTTCAATCATAAATGTCAAGCACCAACACATATAGGGGCTCGTATATAAAATATGGTGAATTAAATCGATTAGCTGATGGATATATTATCTGACAAAATGTAAAGGAGTCTGCCAGTTCTACTAAAAGTGATATTATCGACCAAAAGGGAATCACCCTTTGTAGTGAAGAAGAGCTTCCTTAAGAACAAGATGAAGAAACCTTCCAAGAAGAGAAAGTAAAGGAGTGGAAACAGATAATTAAAGAAGATGAGTCAAAAACCTATGTCCAGGAAGAGGAAGAGTGGATAGAGGTGGTTAAGAAAGAACTGACAAAGAAACCAAGTAAGAAAACTAATGATGAGGTGTTGTTAGTGACCTTAAGTACAAAGGATTCCCATTTCCTCAAAGACAATTTGTTCGAGATGATTGACGATTCAGAGAGTTTTGTTATTCCCTCTTTTATTAACAGTTTGTCACTAAAAAGGGTTATTGCTTGAAATTGGATTTATTAATTTAATAAATATGTCCTTTTGATCATCCTCCAACATCTGGCTTGTTTACAGGATATGAAACCATTTTGTGGAGAAAAGGGTGGAAGAAAGCCAACTTGTAGGTTATGTCGAGCTAAAGACGTTACAAAAGCATTGCATAGATGGCAACCCATGAATCAGGATAGATTTTATTTTATGTTATTTTCTTTTCATATTTCTTACTTATTTTCATTATTGTTATTGTTATTTTCTTCTATCTTTTTTTATCCCTTTTTTAATGTTTTACAAGGATGTTAGTCTTATATTGGATTGATCCATATCAGAAAATCGTCACAATG
Organism: Erythroxylum longipes; assembly: GCA_027563885.1. NCBI lineage: Eukaryota > Viridiplantae > Streptophyta > Magnoliopsida > Malpighiales > Erythroxylaceae > Erythroxylum > Erythroxylum longipes. The sequence continues at coordinate 10,224 of JAOQMS010097133.1, read as the reverse complement.
AGGAAAGTACCGACAACCCTCACTTTTTCATAAATGCTTATATTTTGTACTTTGGGGACAACGTACAACATTAACTGTGGGGATGGGTTTAATAAATTTTTAATCTATTTCTTTAAGCTTATTATAATCTTGATTATAATATTTTATAAACTGATGTCTTAAATTGGTTAAAATCTATCTATGAATGCTATTTGTTATTGTTGAATATTGATTTGAATTGGTATGCGAAAGGATGTTGGTTAAAATAAAATTAATTTTCCAAGTCATTTTTCGTAACCATTGAAATATTCAAGTTGAATGAAATTGAATATTATTTACACACATATATACCCATTTTTTGTGAGCTGTTGATCTTAAGAGAAAAAAATTCAAAATTTTTTAAGCTCTTTTTATTCTTTCATGAGTGTGATATTGTGCATAGTAGGATAATTCTAGAACTTGCTTTCCTCATACCTATTAAGACCATATTTGTTAAATTAGAAGCATTGGTATGTTGAAGGCACTTAGATTTACTAACTTGCTTAGCCTATTTCTTTGAAAATCACCATACCCTAAAATTAACCTTTAGGAATGACCAGGTTGAGCCTTAGCCATTTTCATTGATTTTACCCAAATAATATCTCTTATTCTATTTTTAATACCTTTTTATTTTATTAAACCCTAAATATATTTTTTACTTATTTGAGACTTGAAATTTGCGCAAGTTCTAATATTTGTTGAAATGTGGTACTGATTGGAATGTTGGAAAAAATGAAGAAAAAATAAAATAAAAAAGAAAGAAAGAAAAGAGAAAAAACAAAAAAAAGAATATGTTTATGGTACCAATAGAGTTGCCTTGAAATGACTTATGTATTTTGTAAACAAGTCTTATACTATTTCTTTAAGTAAATTTCCTTTAATCTAACCTTTTTATTATTCCAATCATACTGTGCCTAAACCCTATTACAACCTTAAAAAGAAATTTTCATTTTTGATTCTACTTTATACATAAGAGTTGGAGATTTGATTTTACTGCAGGCATATGGTAAAGATTCTATTATACATGAATTGAGAGTCTTGATATTTTTAACCCTAAACAATTGAGTGTATTGAGTGAAATCTTTATGAGGGTGTAAAGAGATATGCATTTTATTTCAATGTGATAGTTGATGTGATTATTATTAATATTACTTAGGAAATTAATTTTATGACAACTTAATTTTGATTATATGTTAATTTTATTCAATAGGATATGATGATATATAGTATGAATCGACAAGTTGAGATTGATGATGGATTGATATTGTAAAATTAATAATTTTGATTATGGTTTGCTTGAGGACAAGTAAAAAATTAAATGTGAGGATGCTTGAAAGATCGATATTTGATTAATTTTTTTTGACATTTTAAACTTTTATCACATGTTTGGTACTTAATTTGCTCCAAGTGTGTTTATAGGTGGTAATTTCCTTCATGAACTTAACGGAGAAGAATTCGGGCAAAAATGCAGGGTAAAATTAAAAATTAGCAATGTAGAAGCAGTGCACAACTGTGAACTTTTGCACCCTCGTGCACTTTTGTGATTTCAAAACTTTTTGGACACACATGGTTTGATACACGACCATGTACCAGACTATATAAGTACCAAAAACCATTGTTTTAAATATAAAAAGATGTTTTCGGTAGGTAATGAAAAGGTGAGACTTTGGGAGGGGATTTTCAGATGTGGACAACATCCAGAAAGGATGATTTTGGCCTAGAGAAGTGGAAAACATGAAAAGTCATTGACAGATCCATCAAAATTTAAGAACATTAGATAGAAGGCAATTAGGGAGATTTAGAATTAGGATTCCATTGTTTTCGATTCGTTTTTCTTTCATTTTATGTTTGATTTTGTATTCGATCATATGTAACTAAAAGTCTAGTTAGTATTTAGGTGAGATGAATGTTATGTTAATACTTTGATATGATTTTTCTTTATCAATACAATTGGTTTGAATGATTATTGTGATATAATTACATGATTTATTGATAATATGATTTCATATATGATAGTGGTAGATTGCATAATATTTTAGTGGGTAGTTTAGTAAGTGTTTAGTGTTAAATTGAATGATTAGTACATGTTTAGGTTAGGATTGTGTTATTTAGTTAGACATTTGTTTTTTTAGTGTTTTATGGGTTAGAGCATGCTATTGAGCCTAAATTTTGTGTATTTGGGGTGCTTTGATGTGTTTGTTAGTGTTTTCGATCAAATATTGAAGAACAGAGAGAATTCGAAAAAAGCTTAGAGCAAGGCCTAACCCCACGATCGTGGCCCAAACATAGAGGTATGCCATTATCGTGGTTACTTCTGCCATGATCGTGACAGAGAGCAAAAATCTTAGGCCATGGAAGACAGTGTAGACAACCACCCGAATGCAACTTATCAATGGACATTTGGGACTTTTTGGACCCAGGAAAACCCTAGAGTTTACCTAAAATGGAAACTACTATATAAAAAAAGAGAAAGAACCCTAAAGGTAGGTCCAACCTATGCCACTTTGAGAAAGATCCAAAGAGAGAGGAAGAAAAAGAGAGAAGGAGGAGACAGCTGAAGTGTTATTATCTTCCCGATCTATCCGAACCTTCCAAGTGATATTTCATTTCATCATTATTGTTCTGTCTTTTGAATTTATAATATGGATTTAGGTTTGATGATGATGTTCTAAACTTCTTTATGGATTTGTTTTTGAATCAATGTTAATGTGATTTCTTTTGAAGTTAATGCATTGGGTGTTATGATTATTTTTTGTATTTGCATGCTTCGGTAACAAATCGAGAGAGTGAACTGATAGTATAACTATTAGATTGGGTAATGAGAGTTAAACAATCTAATAGATCACGCAAATAATCAAATCGGGAATTTAGTTGAAGAGAGATCTCATGCAAGGACCCGATAGTCTAATAGAGGGCATAGGATATAATTAAATTTCTAGGTTTTTGTTAATTGAGAGATTGCAAATTTCATAATTCAATTAGGGGTTATGATTTAGGGTTTAATGATTATAACTCGAGAAAGAGTAATCCACCCTTTGAAAGTCTAGGACCGATACCATATTAACGCAAAAGTAATTAGGTTAGCATTTGATGATAGGATAAATCCCCCTTCTCATAATCGACTAATCTTCCTTGTGTGATTTCCATTATTAATTTAGTAGCACTCAATTTGATTCTTTGTTTGTTAATCTTACATTTTAATTCCAATCAATCATCTTTACTTGTTTACTTTTCTGTCCAGTTTTTATTTTCATTTTAACAATTATTTATTCCTTAGATAACTTAGAATTAGATTATTTTAATAACTCTTCAAGGGATCAACACCTCACATACTACACCCCATGACCTGTATGCTTGTAGTATATTGATGGTTTTAAATAGATTAAAACTTGCCTCAACAAGTTTTTAGTGCCATTTCTTGGGAGTTATTAGGATTAGTTTAGTTTTTGTAGTTTAAAGTGTTCTTATCACTCTTATGTCCGTGCATTTGTATGAACATAAGAGTCACTCGAAGTTTATGTTGGATTGCTAAAACCCTAACACTTGACATCACTCGCTTAGAACGGGCCATTCGAAGAGCCAAATACTAAGAAGAAAAAATCGAAGAATCGATGGCTGAGGAATTTGATCAATAGTTTTAGCAATAAGGAACCCAAGGGAACTAACCTCGAATTCTCATGGATTTCATGAGACTGGGATTTAATACAACCAATCAAGATGTCGCTAGATGTAACACCCCCTATACGGAACCTACAATCATCCATACACATAACAACCAATTTTCTGTACACGCCTTCAAGATATACAATTATAATGAATGCTATACATATACACATTACAAAACTCCCCAATGCTTAACATTATAATTTAATAGTAGTAATACATCTTTATATTTACATGGTAATCTAAAAGAAAACATACAATTTCCTTTCTTCATTACAAATGCAATCATCTATAACTTAAAACAAATTCCAAAAATAATTTGTATTCTATCTGTCACTTTTGGTCCCTACAGATGTTCCCCGTACCTCACTCCTATGAATTGGACCTACACTAATTAACACCCTTACTAAGCTTGAAAGCTTAGTGGGGAAAACACTTAATTTGGATGACCACCACAACAGCCATTCTCCAATCACACACATTCAGAAATATCACAACTCATAATATATAAATTCACATTCATGAAACAAACATTGATATTCATTTCTTATGTAAACAATAATGGCATACTTAAGCAAAGTACATAATGCAAATATGCTTCAACATATTATCTATATACTGAAAATGAACATTTATAAGCTATTTATTTATATTCAACACTCACTGATTCAAATTATCAATATAAATGCACATTATTAAAATTCATTATTATAATCAATACAAATGCTCTTTATTACTAATTATTCATGTTGTCATGCTGTATTTAATTTATGACTTTTAAGTTTCCTTTCTATGTTAACCTTGCATATTTTTTGTGGGTCTGGATAATAGGTGCTATGGATATCTGAAGGATACCCAAAGGTATCGAATTGTGGATATCGGTGGTGTCAAACTGTAGCAACTGCACTATAACCCTATAGGTATGCCCATCTATCCCCCACTAAGACAATAGAGCAGGCACTGTAAGATTTTCTTTAATTATTTGCTAATTTCATAATTCATTTATTGACAAGTCATATGATATAAATTTCAAGTCATAAAATCTATATTTGCGTTCATACATGCAGGTCATGGCTTACCACCAATAGAAGGGTATCCAAATCACACTTGTATAATCATACTATAGACATATAAGTAATGAATATGCATACAAATCATTTATGTACATGTAAATTTTGTTTGGAATGCATTATGCTTAATATTATATTCTAATGTTCAGTCTCCCAATTCACATATGGTAAGTCCTATTTCATTTATTTCTAGGTGTTCAAAAAGTTTCATACACATTAAAAAAGTTTCAGAAAATTTAGAAATGAAAACAAACTCAAAATAGTATAATTTGAGCTAAAGCCCAAAGTGATCTAAAAATAGGCAAACTATTAGTCCAAAAACAAATCACATAACGGAATCTAGTTGTTCCTTAATATCTATATAGAAAAAGTTAGAACTCAATTTCATGGTATTCTAGACATTTGTCCATTTGTGTCTTTATTTTCCAAAAAACTAAAGATTAGGCCATTCGGACTTCGAAGACATAAGCTATAGACCAAATATCGCATGTCACTCCAAAACTAGGGTAGCATCAGGTGACCATTTTCTATCCCGATTTCCAACATCATAAAGCCAAAAATAAGTCAGATTCTCTTCTAGAGATTTCTATTTCTATTTCTACGTATTAATTTTCATATGCAACTAAAATCACAAAATTTAGAGGCTTGTAGGCTAATTTATGACCCAAACAATATGATTGGTTCAACAAACCCTAGATAGAATTTCACCACACAATAATATCTTGTCATATTTAACCAATTATATAAAAGATAACACCAAAATAGCACCAAAGTATCATCCCAAAAACCATTCCACATCCAAATGAATCTTTTTTACACATTCAAATGTACACAAACACAAAAATTAACTAAGTGAACTCGCAAACCTTAAAATTGGCCAAGTATTTCTTCTAATGCCCTCCTTTCCTTTCATTTTGGACTTGCTTAAATCAACAAGTGAAAAATGATGGGATGAAGAAGGTGAAATGGAGAGGAGAAAAATATGAAGCTAAGTCATCTAAGTTTTGTTCATCTTCATTCCTTTTTATGAATTTTCTAGTCTTAGACACATGTTTCAATCCCATTGGGCCATATGTCACAATCTTATTGAGCCATGTATTACAATAAATTCTATTAGACTATACATTAGAATTATATTAGACCATGGGTTACAATTCTATTAGACACATATGCTTTAATCTTATTGGTCTGTGAGTTAACTTTAGGAAAATTGCATATTGGTCCTTCTTCTTACTTTAATTCCCACATTAGTCTATAATATTATCAATTTATTTAATTCCCCTATGTCTTAAGTTTCTAATGGAATAAATTTATGCAATTTGGTCAATTATTCCAGGAATTATACTCAAAACACTACAGGCTGTTTGCAAATGAGGACAGTATCCTAAACTTAACTTCAAAACATAATTCAAAACCCTTAGAGACAAAATTAGATTTTAATTCCTTCATGAACATTTTAGATCTATGTCTCTATTTTAATATCCAATTGAAATTATCCAATTTGGAGGCTGGCAGGCCAAGATATATCCAAATTATAGAAATCTATTCAGTGGAACCTATCCACTCAGCGAGGTACACATCCCAAATCAACTAACTTTGGTCTTATCATGCAAAAGCAATGCAAAAATACATCCAATATAACCAAAAACGTCCTATTTACTTATAGAATACTTATTCTATCAATTCCCCTCATATCACATTCATAAATCCAAGAAAACATATAAAAAATTTCTGTACATATTTCACGTCTAAGTATGTATGTCTATGTCAAAGCGAACAAATTATCCATTTACCCTTGTCTTTTACATTAAATACTATTATATCTCTTACTATAATTAGATGTACTTAATTCATTATGGTGACCTCTTAATACACCTTAGACATGTTATAATACTTCCAGGGTATATGTTGGGGCATTACATTTCTCTCCCCTTTAGAAAGAATTTTGTCCTCAAAATTCACACTTGTATCTCCATGATTGTTTGCAAGGTTACACACTCGAAGTTTTATTATTATTTTTAACCTTGGTAAATTTCGCAAGCGCATAGGTCATTCGCGTAGTACCTAAGGTATCGATCCTACGAGGAAGGCTAACTAGTCCTAAATCTAAGGTCGCCCTAAACTACAATAATTCTAAACAATTAATTAAAGAAGAAATTAAATCAATCAATGATCAAATATGAGAATTTAAAGTGCAAAAAAGTCACAAAAAAGCAATTCACACAACAATCCGAAATCAACCTAGAAATAGCCAAGTGAGAGAAAGGGGGATTTAATTCAAAACTAAAGAAAATATAACCAATTATGTAATTTTCGACTTAACGGGCCTAGATAATCCTAGGATGAATTACTCTCTCTCGAGTTATAATTCTTAACCCTAATTGATGATCCCTAATTTAAATTATGGAATCACGATTTCTCGATTTGCAATTGACCCAAAACCTAAATTAGTTCTAAGTTATCTAAAAACCTACTAGGAATCTATGCTCAATCTCTCGTTACACGACTCTACCGCTTTGATTCAATTCTCTACCTATCAATTCACCTAACTTTCATTAGCCCAAATCGATGATTTTTACCTAACTCACCCTCTCAGTTTATCGCCAAGTTATTAAGAACAGAATTTGAATCATAATTAAATCGAAAGAAAAGACAATCAAATAAACTTTATTAATCTCAAGAACTAAAAAAACCCGAAGGTGAGTATAGAAAGTAAGTCAACACTCAACAACATTATTTCCAATGAATATCCTAATTTCATACATCCATAAAATAGAAATAAAAATAAGAAATACTATCAGAGTGGATCTTGGAGGCAGCGACTACGAGAAACCACCTGTTCTGGGAAGTACTTCACGTCAAACTTATCTCCATGTGTCTCTTCCTTTGTCTACTTCCTTAATCTCTTGATCTCTCTCTAGGTTTTTCTCATAATTGACGGAATGATGCTCGTTTGCATGACTCTATAGGCAGTCCAAAAACTCTATAGCAGCTATCACATCATGTTCTATTTATTTTATGGAAGCCCTAGGTCAAAGTCAGGGGTCGAAACGGTCCACAAAATCTTGTGAAAATTGAGTTTTTCTGTCATCCCAATGCAGGGCACAATCGTGGCCCTGTCTACCACGATCGTGGCCCTATGTGCACGATTGTGACAAAGAGCGTCAGCTGTGCATGATTATGGCCTAGCTGCTGTTAGCTCTTCCTTCTCTGTCACGATCATGGCCTATGGCTTTGGGCCGAAACTCCTCGAATCTTTGCCGTTCTTCCCCGTTTACTCTGAAACACTAACAAATGCATCACGACACCTTAAAATATAACATTTAAGCTCAAAGACTTAATCTAACCCAAAAAAACACTAAAACACACAAACTAACATAATTACACCCTAAATGCACATACACCACTCAAATTTACACTAAATAAATAACAAATTCAACCTAAAACACATGCAATTACACAACTATCAACATCCCCAAACTTAAACATTTGCTTGTCCTCAAACAAATAAAACAACAAAACACATAAAAACACATAACACATAATGCAATAAAGAGGCAATGGCTCTGACTTCATGAAATGAATTTAATCTTGAACACAATCATTCAATTATGTCTAACCAATAACAAACAAAATACGTGTTTAGGGGCTTGAACTAAATATAAAACTTAATTGAGACGTAAGTGTTAACTTATTTACTCTTTTTAATTGTATCCTTACATTAATAATTTTTTGGTCCCTCAGACTTTGTATCTGTTCCTAAGTACAATTTCATGAAAATTTGAGCTTATTACAAGTCCGGTAGTTTTTTAATTTAATTTAATTTAATTTTTTAGACCCAAACTTAGTTTTTTACTCAGAGGCAAACATTTGTGATGGATGTCGATCTAGTTACTCAACTAAATCATTTTATTAAATAGCTTGGTTGAAACGTCATTATATCCTTTTTACGGGAAGGCACACATTTGTGATGTGTGGCGATCCGGTTACTCAGCTACATCACGTTTTCAACTGATTACTAGCTCTATTCATAACCTGAAGTTCAGTGGAATAGTGATTTACTAACAAAACACTTTTTTCTTATTTACCTTATTGCTTTTGGCTATTTGTTTTCATGAAAAAATACTACTTAAGCTATTTAACCTAAAATACCTCAAATTATGAATGAATGTGACAATATAGAGGGTGCTAAATTTACACTATGTCCTAATTAGGCTGTATATTCATCCAAAGGCCCCCCTAATTCACTAATTTCACAGGCTAATGATCATTCACCATCTAATAGATTATGTCCAAAATTAAATAAATTTCACTCAATCTAAGCCATTGACACATTCACACACTTCACACAATGTAACCTAATACTATCATACAATATGCAAAATCACATTCAAAAGCAAAACACACAATTCCTCCCCACACTTGAACAACATATTGTCCTCACTGTTAGAAGTAAACACACACAAACACATAAACAAAGCGAAAGACAAAAATTAAAGTAACAAAGAACAGATAAAATGAACAATAAAAATAAAAATACAATAAACATAAAGCCAAAATAGAACTGAAGGCTAATGTGGGAAAGAAAAATTAATTTGGGTTAGACAAAACCTCAAGGGAATGGAGGTGGTGACGGTGTTGGAGGTGAGAGTTCACATGCCTCGCTCACGCTGTATTGAAACTAAATCTAACTATCCCTAACTTTTTCAAACAAAATCTAAATTTGCTGGTTTATAGTCCTTAACTTGACCTTTCATTCAGGAAGGCATTTTTCAATTGTTTGGAGACAAGGAAATTACTTCCTTATCTTTGGGAATTGTTCCTCCAAGCCGATGCCTATTAACCTTAAAAGTTTCCTTGTTAACATTTTCCAATTTGAGAGTGCCGTGATCAAAGACTTGAATGACCATAAATGGTCCACTCCATCTAGACTTCAACTTTCCTGAAAATAGTCTCAACCAAGAATTATATAGTAGAACAGTGTCTTCGACTTTGAATTCCTTTTGCTTCATATGAGCATCGTGCCATTTGTTAACTTTTTCCTTGTAAAGTTTGACATTCTCATAAGTATTGAAACAAAATTCTTCAAGCTCATCCAGTTGTAGAAATCTCTTTTTGCCAGCTTGCTTCCTGTTAAAATTTAATACTTTAATCGCCCAGTATGCTCTATGTTCTAATTCGATCGAAAAATGACAAGCTTTCCCGTACACGAGTTTGTAAGGAGTTATTCCAATGGGTGTTTTAAATGTTGTCCTATAGGCCCATAAAGCATCATCTAACTTAACTGCCCAATCTTTACAAGAATTGTTCATCGTCTTTTCCAGGATTCGTTTTAGCTCTCGGTTAACAACTTCTACTTGAAGTAAATAACACGTTAGTATAGACTTTACTTACAAGAAACTCGATACACAAGAAGGGGGGGTTGAATGGTGTATCCTTTTTATGAATATAAAATCTTGCTAAGAACTTCTCT
>JAOQMS010097095.1:0-18928 GCA_027563885.1 Erythroxylum longipes | reverse complement strand
TTGTACAAGTTATGTTAGGTGTAAAATCTGGAAAGTTTGAAGATTATTGACTGAAAATTTTTCATTGAGTATGCTTCTGCATTTTAGCCCTGAAGTTATCCAAATAAGATGATTCTTAATTTGGATTAAACTAGAAACGCATTTTTATATTTTTCATGAAGACTTCAAATTCAAATTATGTCCTTAAGAGTCTCAGAATCTGACTTGAAGTTGAAAAACTAGGTTTTCTTTTGTGAAAATTTGCCGCGGCCAACTCTAGGTTTCGCCATGGCAAACTTGTGAAATTTGTGTGAGAATTCCTCTCTGGAGGAGTTTGCTGCAGCAAACTTTTGGCTTAGCCGCGGCGAACTTTTCTCTACACTGAACATGTCTCGGTATTTTGGGCATAACTTATTCAATAGTTACCCGAATAAGATGATTTTTACTTTGGAGTAAACTACAGATATAGGGATACAAGTCTTCTGAAGAAATCAAGTTTAAACTCAGCCTATAAGAATTTCAATTTTTGGAAGGAATTTGAGCATAGAATAGTATTTCAGTATAAGAATAGTCCGAAAATGTTTGGGGTATAATTTTCAGATTTCTTAACCAAATTGAATGGTTTAGGTGTCATTAGAAACTTAAGACAATGGGGAACATTTTTCTAGAAGGAAGTGTTATCAAATTTCTTCATTTACCTAATCAGAATAAGTAGTTTAGTAGATGGATTAAATGAAAGAAGGGGTAAAATGGGAAGGACAAGTTAAATGAAGGGTAAACTTGGAAAACCAAGGCAAATTTTGGTCTTGAATAATATAGAAAGGAGAGAGTCGTGAGAAGAGAGAAAAGAAAGAAGAGAAAAACGTGGGAAAGAAGAAGAAGAGAAGGAAAAATCGTGGAGGAAGAAGAAGGAAGAAGGTTTGAGTTAAGTTTAAGGTAATTTTCTTCATCTTTCTTCTTGTTTTGTTAGAAAATCAAAAGGGATTTAAGAAAGAGAAGAGTTTGTGTAGAAAGAAATAAGAGAAACCCTAGATGGATTTTTATGGGTTTCTAAACTAGGTTTTGGTTTTTCTGAACTAGATAGACTATAGGTAGGTTAAGCCTAAGCGCAACTTAGCATTTATTTCACTTTTTGTGATTTTTGAAGTTTTATGAATTTCTATGGGAATGTTGTGTTGAATGAGAAATTGGTCGTTTGAAGGAAACCAAGGAATTCCAATCCAAAAGCAAGAGGACATGCAAGCTTGACTTAGATTTTGCAAGTAAATAGGTGGGTAATGTATTTATAGTTATTGTGTAATTGGGCAAATTCTTACCTATGTGTGTGTATATTTGATTGCTTGAATTTGATTTTCTTGAAATTGAATTGTTGTGAGTGCTTGGAAAATTCATGATGAATTATGATTATATCATCCCTTGAAAAATGTATGACATTTTGCATAATCGAAAAAGAGGAAAAAGCATAAGATGCATGAAGTATGAACATGCAATGAAATGAATTGAGCATAATAATTTGTTCATGATTGGGCAAGAGAGGAACCCGTTTCTTTAGTCATGTGCATGTTGACCTATAGCCTTCTCCCGGTTGCCTGCTTGATGTCACGAGATCCTGAGAAATCAAATTCATTCGTTCACAGAGTAAACTTCGGTTTCTCTGTTTCGTTCCACAGAACTCTTGAGTCGTTTGTTTGTGCATTGCATCTTTGAATTGTCAAGTATGATGCTTAATTGAATGTTATGTTTTGATGCTTAAATGTAGATGATATGTTTTATGTGATAGCATCCTTAACTATGAATCTTTGAGTGAGAATTATCTATGGCGTAAGTGCTAGATCAAGATGAGTTATAAATGTATACGTCTATATATATATATACACATATGTTTGAATTTGTGACTAATTTCTGATGACTATAAATATATTAGCCATTGAGCTGTATAGCTCAATCCATAATTTTCCCACCTCAGGTGCAGAATGAGAAGATTAGCGATCCTTGCAAGGCATTCGGAACTCCAAGATAACTAGAAATCTTTTGTACTAAGCTAGTGACATTTTTGCATAGTTACATAGGCATATCAAACATGAGCATCTTTTTTATTTTGTATTAAACTTTGATTGTATGATGGTATGTAAATAAATTTTGTTCAAACTCTTTAAATTATTAATGAGACTTGAGGAAGGTTCCTTTATATATGTTCATGTCGTCTTTGGATGAATTGCTATGGTTTTGTGGGAAAATTGTATGCGTATGTGTATTAAGTAGTGTTGGATGTTGGGGTTCGAGTCTTTGATTCGAAATTTTTGCTGCGGCGAATTCATAAGTTAGCTGTGGAAACCTTTTCCGAAGGGTGTTTTTTATTTGATTTTGGTAATTTCACCGAGGCGAATTCGAACCATCGCCGCGGCGTATTTTTCCCGAGAGCTGCTTAAGTTCGAATTTGGGGAACTTCACCGCGGCGAAGCTAAGAGTTGGCTGCGGCGAACTTTTCCTAAAAGGTCTTTGGAATTATTACCATAGTTTCGCCGCGGCGAACATTTGATTGCTACAACGAAGTTCGCCAGTGCCGATGCTGTGATTCTCTTTATAAGTTGAATCCTTCGTCTCTGCTCTCTCACGATCTTTATCGACCATTCGTATTTGTCGCCTAAGGATAAGCACAGTGACCCGGGGGTCCTAACATCTTTTGGTATCAGAGCTTAGGTTTTTCCTAGGCTTAGAATGCATAATAGGACGAATTGTTATGATATGTGATTAATGGTTATTTTGTTAAATTGATTGATTGCATTAAGTGACATGCATATCATGCATACATGTAGAAAATAAGATTTAAAATGAAAGTAAGCCAAAAGATAATGTCTTATTGAAGGAGTAAAAATACCACCTCGTAAAGGAACACGAGGAGTTTTGCAAGGATGTGCTACACCTGATTCCTCACCATTAGAGAAGGGTACTGATGAATATGGAATCCCAGAAATTGCAACCCTATAAGTCGCATGTATGAACTTTCATTAAAAGTTTGGATTATTAGAAACAACGAGAAGAATGGTGTTTTGTTAGAGTGTAAGATAAGGAAAGTTTGTGGATATTTAGAAATAAGAAATATTATGTAGTCCGATATGTTAGATATATATTCAGTATTTGTGGTTATGTCAACGGTTATAGTAACGAAATTTCATTGTGGATATATACTTGAATTGATATGGATATGAAAATATTTTCATGAATTGACTGAGAAAGAAATAGAGACATGGGTGGAAATGATAAGATTTAAGGTGTACAAGCAAAGTGGAATTGAAAGGTTGAACTTGGAATTTAAAGTGATTGTTTAATTGGTGTGATAAGAGTTATGATCCGGCATAAGATAGTGTTAGTGAATTTGATATCAGAATTTCAAGATGGCTATGCGACTATGCTTCTAAATTGACTAAAAACGTACGTGTGGAAAATGAAACAAATGATAGTGATATATGTAGAAGTCTTCAAGGTTAAGTTGACCAGTTATTATGAGAATATATTTGATCATATGGTTATATTATGAATAATGTGATTAAGTACATATGAGATCCATATTTGGATATGGTATGGAAGGTAATCTATGATCCCTATAGTTAAAATTATGAGATGAATTAGAGTAACGCAATAGCATTATGGTATAGGTGATTATGTTGAAAAGGTAACTACGATGGAGGAGTATGTTTGAACAGTTGTAGAATATTTAGGAATTGTTCAGAATTAATTGTGATTGACGTATTATTGGCATGAGTATAAACTAGTGACCTGCTGAAATTTATTTTATGTATAAGATGTAATGATCTTGATGGTACATACCAAAAATATAAGAGTAAACGAATATGCTTCTTATGTCATTGAGTTTTATTATAAAGAATATTTTGATCATGTATAGTGTGATAGAAATTGAAATTATTGAAATATCATGAACAATTAAAATTGATCTTATCGAGGTTTTAAGAATGGTTGAAACAACATTGATAAACATAGTTGATTGATAAAGATTATGGAAACAGTGTAAATGATTAAGGTAATGAGTCTTTTTGATATAGAGATGTTTTATCGAATCATATACAAGGTGTGCTCAGGTTAGAAAAAAGGATTAGCTAAGCTCGAGATGAATTGGTTTGTACAAAATTATTACGAGTTAGTGCTACTGATAAAAGATGTCCTAGATTCGTAATGTGATATATGTGAGTATGTTAAGAAATATTGATATGATATGAGATTGGTGTTATCGACACAAGAAGTGGAAAATTGTGAGTAATCTGAGATATATTTATATATTGAGCAATTAGTTAAGAAAGCGAATGATTAAATAAGTGATTGAAAGATCAAGTGAGTCTATTGACTATGTCCATTTGGAAGAAGTTATTCGAGTGAAGAAGTTACTTAGGAGACTGAGGAAAACATAAGATAACATTATCTCCATTTGTTTGATCACTCAGGTAAGCATTTCGAGGACGAAATTCTTTAAGGGGGGAGAGTTGTTGGACCCCAAACTTTTCTTGGAAGTTGGAACCATTAAAATGAGAAATTGTTGGCAATTAGGCATGAGTTAAAAAAAAAGAATTCTTGAATTAGAAATGATAGACAAGATTAAGGTAGTGAATGTAGTAAGTTGATGAAGAATGGGTATATATGTGTATGTTCTGTTATTAATGTTCATGATCAATCATGGACTATAATTTTATGGATGATATTAAGTTGAAATGGAGTTGAGAATGAGGAGTAAATGAAGTAGAAAAGGTGATCCTTGTACAAGTTATGTTAGGTGTAAAATCTGGAAAGTTTGAAGATTATTGACTGAAAATTTTTCATTGAGTATGCTTCAATATTTTAGCCCTCAATTTATCCAAATAATATGATTCTTGATTTGGATTAAACAAAAAATGAATGGCTATATTTTTCATGAAGACTTCAAATTCAAATTATGTCTTTAAGAGTCTCAAAATCTGACCTGAAGTTAAAAAACTGGGTTTGCTTGTGGAAATTTGCCGCGACAAACTCCTTGCTTCGCCACAGCGAACTTGAATGGATTTGACTAGGATTCCTCTCAGGTAAAGTTCATCGCGGCCAACTCTAGATTTTTCCGTGGCAAACTTGTGAAATTTGTGCGAGAATTCCTCTCTGGAGGAGTTTGCCGCGGCAAACTTCTGACTTAGCCGCGGCGAACTTTTCTCTACACTGAACATGTTTCGGTATTTTGGGCATAACATATTCGATAGTTACCTGAATGAGATGATTTTTGATTTGAAGTAAACTAAAGACATAGGGATACAAGTTTTCTTAAGAAATCAAGTTTAAACTCAGCCTATAAGAATTTCAATTTTTGGAAGGAAGTTGAGCACACAATAGTATTTCAGTATAAGAATAGTCCAAAATTGTTTGTAGTATAATTTTCAGATTTCTTAACCAAATTGAATGGTTTAGGTGTCATTAGAAACCTAAGACAATGGGGAACATTTTTCTAGAAGGAAGTGTTATCAAATTTCTTCATTTACCTAATCAGAATAAGGAGTTTAGTAGATGGATTAAATGAAAGAAGGGGTAAAATAGGAAGGACAAGTTAAATGAAGGGTAAACTTAGAAAACCAAGGAAAAATGTGGTCTTGAATAAGAGAGAAAGGAGAGAGTCATGAGAAGAGAGAAAATAAAGAAGATAAAAACATGGGGAAGAAGAATAAGAGAAGGAAAAATCATGGAGGAAGAAGAAGGAAGAAGGTTTGGGTTAAGTTTAAGGTAATTTTCTTCATCTTTCTTCTTGTTTTGTTAGAAAATCAAAAGGGATTTAAGAAAGATATGAGTTTGTGTAGAAAGAAAGAAGAGAAACCCTAGATGGATTTTTATGGGTTTCTAAACTAGGTTTTGGTTTTTCTGACCTAGATAGACAATGGGTAGGTTAAGCCTAAGCGCAACTTAACATTTATTTCATTTTTTGTGATTTTTGAAGTTTTATGAATTTCTATGGGAATGTTGTGTTGAATGAGAACTTGGTTGTTTGAAGGAAACCAAGGAATGCCAATCCAAAAGCAAGAGGAAAGGCAAGCTTGACTTAGATTTTGCAAGTAAATAGGTGGGTAATGTATTTATAGTTATTGTGTAATTGGGCAAATTCTTGCCTATGTGTGTGTGTATTTGATTGCTTGAATTTGATTTTCCTGAAATTGAATTGTTGTGAGTGCTTGGAAAATGCATGATGAATTATTATTATGTCATGCTTTGAAAAATGTATGACATTTTGCATAATTGAAAAAGAGGAAAAAGCATAAGATGCATGAAAGTATGAACATGCAATGAAATGAATTGAGCATAATAATTTATTTGTGATTGGGCAAGAGAGGAACCCGTTTCGTTAGTCACGTGCACGTTGACCTATAGTCTTCTCCCGGCTTCCTGCTTGAGGCCACAAGATCCTGAGAAATCAGACTCGTTTCATTCATGGAGTAAACTTCGGTTTCTCTGTTTCATTCCACAGAACTCTCGAGCCGTTTGTTTGTGCATTGCATCTTTGAATTGTCAAGTATGAAGCTGAATTGAATGTTATGTTTTGATGCTTAAATGTAGATGATATGTTTTATGTGATAGCATCCTTAACTATGAATCTTTGAGTGAGAATTATCGATGGCGTAAGCGCTAGATCAAGATGAGTTATAAATGTATACGTCTATATATATATATATACACATATGCTTGAATTTGTGACTAATTGTCGATGGCTCTAAATATATTAGCCACTGATCTGTGTAGTTCAACCCATAATTTTCTTTTCTCCAAATCTACCACAAAGAGTGCAAGGATCCCTACCAGACTTCTTGTTGTTCATCAACATATTCAACTTCTTATTTATCTTAGCAACTTGGTAGGCCATGTCAGGATTAGAAACCACTTTAATAAGAGCAGCAGCTTTGCTCCTTGTCACCTTACAATATGAATTCTCTGCAACTTTTTTGAAAATATTCCATAACTCTTAGGAACTCAGGTTACTAATATTTGCACCGGTGTTTAAATCTACCAAAGTCTGATTGTGATCAGTGAGACCATAGTCGAAAAATTGAGTCAAAGAGTATGTATCAAATACATGATGAGGACACTGGTTAAGGAGATCATTAAATTGCTTCAATGCTTCATAAAAATTTTCTCCTTCTTTCTACGAGAACCAATATAACATCTTCCTTAGTTCGAGAGTTTTGTGGGCTGTGTTGGGACCCCCCGAGTCACTGTGCTTATCCTTAGGCGACAAATACGAATGGTAGATAAAGATCGTGCGAGAGCAAAGCTGAAGGATTCAACTTATAAAGAGAATCACAGCGTCGACATTGGCGGACTTCACCGCAGCAATCAAATGTTCACCACGGCGAAACTATGGTAATATTTCCACGGACCTTTCGCGAAAAGTTTGCCATGGCCAACTCCTGGCTTCACCGCGGTGAAGTTCCCTAGATTCGAACTTAAGCACCTCTTGGGAAAAATACGTCTTCGGATTCGCCATGGCGAAATTACCAAAATCAAATAAAAAACACCCTTCGGGAAAGGTTCGCCACAGCCAACTTATGAATTCGCCACAGCGAAACCTTCGAATCAAAGACCCGACCAACATCCAACACTACTTAATACACATACACATACAATTTTCCCACAAAACTATAGCAATTCATCCAAAGACAACATGAACATATATAAAGGAACCTTCCTCAAATCTTATTAATAATTTAAAGAGTTTGAACAAATTTTATTTACATATCATCATACACATCAAAGTTTAATACAAAATACAAAATATGCTCATGTTTGATATGCCTATGCAACTATCCAAAAATGTCACTAGAAGAGCAATAAGGAGTTTTCTTGGGCATGCAAGGTTCTATCGCAAATTTACTAAAGGTTTTTCCATGATTACTAAACCCTTATGTGCTTTGTTGCAAAAGGAAGTACCTTTTGAATTTACTAATGAATGTCTTGATGCTCTCAATAGGTTAAAAAAGGAACTTACCTTAGCCCCTATAATGGCTGCACTGAATTGGAATCTCCCTTTTAAGCTAATGTGTAATGCTAGTGATTATGCACTTAGGGTTGTCTTAGGACAAAAGCAGGATAAGAAATTAAATGTTATTTATTATGTTAGCAAAGTTCTTAATGATGTTCAAATTAATTATGCTACTATAAAGAAAGCTAGTAGTAGTTTTTAAATTTAATAAATTTAGATCTTATCTTGTTGGGTCCGAAGTCATTGTTTACATTGAACATTTCACCTTGAAATATCTGCTTACAAAAAGGGATACCAAACCAAGGTTGATCAAATGTATTTTACTCCTACAGGAATTCAATTTGGAAATTAGAGACAAGAAGGGATCCAAAAATTCGGTGACTGATCATCTTTCGTGACTTGAGCAAGGTGACAAGATGGGAGATGAAATAATTAATGATGCCTTTCCTGATGAGAATCTGTGGTCTATTAAGGAAAATGTTCCTTGGTTTGCTGATCATGTTAATTTTTTGGAGTCTAACATTATTCCTAGTGATTATTCATACCATAAGAGAGAGAAATTCTTATCTGAGGTGAGGAATTACTTTTGGGAAGACCTGTTGCTCTTTGTGCTGATGGAATAATTAGAAGATGTATACCTGATGAGGAGATGTGGTCAGTACTGTAACATTGCCATGCTTCTCCTTATGGCAGACACCATGGTGCTAAAAAAATGGCGACAAAGGTTTTGCAATATGGTTTTTATTGGCCTACTCTTTTTAAGGATGTTAAAACTTTTGTTATGACATAGGATAGGTGTCAAACAATAGGGAACATCTGTAGGAAGCACGAGATGCCTCAGTCAGGGATGTTAGAGGTTAAACTCTTTGATGTATGGGGTCTGGACTTTATGGGACCATTTCCAGTATCCTTTGGTCATGAATACATCTTTGTGCAGTTGATTATGTATCTAAATGGGTGGAAGCCACAGCTTTGTCAAACAATGTTGGAGCTAGTGTTGTCAAACTTATCAAGAAGCACATTTTTTAAGATTTAGAGTTCCAAGAGCTGTAATTGGTGACAATGAGGTACAATTTAAGAATCATCAATTTAAATCTCTTTTGGAAAAATATGGGTTTTAAGTTTAACACCACTTATCACCCTCAAACCAGTGGGCAAGTTGAGGTGTCTAATAGGGAAATCAAACAAATTTTGGAGAAAATTGTTAATACCTTAAGAAAGGATTAGACATTGAAGCTTGATGATGCTCTTTGGGCGTATAGGACAGCATACAAGACTCCCTTGGGTATGTCTCCATACAGGTTAGTCTTTGGGAAATCTTGCCATCTTCTGGTTGAAATTGAGCACAAGGCGTTATGGGCAATCCGGAGGTTGAACTATGATCTCAAAGAAGCTGGACAGAGGAGACTGATGGAGTTAAATGAACTAGACGAATTTTGCCTAGTTGCTTTTGAAAATGCTAGAATATACAAGGAGAGAACCAAAGGTTTCCACGACTAGCATATCTTTTGGTGAGAATTTAAACCTAGTCAAAATGTTTTGCTATTTAACTCTCATTTAAAATTGTTTCTAAGAAAATTGCAGTCGAGATGGTCTGGACCTTTCATGGTAACCAAAATATACCCACACGGAGCCGTGGAGATTGGAAGGGATGAACATCAATGGGCAAAGACTCAAGCACTATTTTGAGGGAGAGATGATTGGATATATTTCCACCATCACATTCCACAAATAATATCATAGTAGCCTAGTTCAGCTGAGGACATTAAATTTAGCACTTGTTGGAAGGCAACCCAACGTTTCTAACTCTTTTTGTTATTTTATTAATTTCACTTTTCTTCATATCTTCTTATTCTAGTTTATTGTGTGTTACATAGGGTTAGCGTTTATCAGACATCCCAATGAAACCTCCTATTAGCATGAGGAATAGCTTAATCATGACTCATCGATCCTAGAGGTAAGGCCCATGTTAAGTACAGGGGAGGTAAGTTACAATATCTCTTTATTTCATTTAATACTTTTATACTACTTTCATTCATACATCATGCATATAGTCCGATGGTATCATTGAGTAGTTAGAAGGGGAATAATAGGAAGTGAACTACAGGCACCTATTTTCTGAATTGGGTTTGTTTTGAAATAGCTTAGCAGAGAATGTCCGTTCAGCGGATATTTAGTTTGCCCAACAGACTCAGGAAAATCTCAGTGGCCTAGTAGTAGTAAAGGTCTGTTAAACGGATGACATGTCCACTCAGTCAATTGGTAAACGAGGCCTGGAAACTCATAAATGTTCGTTTAGCAGACATTAAGTTTGCTTAACAAACATAACCCCGCAATCTCATTTAAGGCGCCATTCTCTCACGCCCTTCATATATCAGCCTAGACTTCCATTATTTTTCTCTTTCCATTCGACTGTACCATTTATCTTTCCATTCAACTGTACCATCTCACGACCTTCCAAAATACCCAAATCTTAACCTCTTCAACTGTTTTTCTTTTGCCTTATTATGCCAAATTATCGCCTAGAGCAACACCATTCATATTTGTTGAGTCTGGGGGTCTTTTTAAGAGAATCATTTAGGGCTGATTATACGCAATCTCCACTTTGATTTGGCATGGGTGTGTGTTCTTTCACAATTATGGGCAAAATGTAGATGAAGTTTTTTAGATTGAAGAATATATGGATTTGGGAATTTTCAGAGCAACTTTGTGGATTCGTTTTTTATATGTGTTTATATTTATGCTTAATGTGGAGCTCCAATTTTGACGACTCATATGTGATGAAGATTTTGCTCTAGATTCTTGTCACATTGTGAGTTTGTTGGGTCTGTTGGTTGGTATTATGTCTTATCCTCATAGCTTTTGATGCTTGAAGTTATCTACTCCTTATGATTCCGATCAAGGGTATGAAGCTAGGGCTTTGACTACTGATCCTGGTAACATTAGTTCTTTGCTCTGTTTTGTTGAGATTGAGACCGGTTGTGTTTTGCTCATTCAATGTCACGAATTAAGCATATTGTGACAAAGGGTAGTGCTTCTGTCCAAACTTCTAGAGCTGTTGGGTGTAAAAATATCATCGCAGAAGCAGAGGAACCTGATTTTGATCGAGTTATGTTCATTAGTGAGCAATGTGCAGATTGGTTTAATAAGAAAATGAACAACAAATTTGTGATAGAAGTCTCAATTGAAGAGGGTATTGATGAATGATACAATGTGAGGGCAAACTTGAACATTTTATTAGGGCAAACTGTTGGACCTCAAAGGTGCATATTACCCATCCACGGTGAAACAGTTTATGCCAACCTCTAGGATGCCGGTGGGAGGCTATGTTCCATCTTTTGACAAATATGCGAGATGTACAATTGATAGTCAATGAAATAAATCTGCAGCTATGTCTCGATTTAGGATTAGAGTCGCTATTTGATTCACAAACCAGCATACTTTTATGCATTACAGTTCCCTTAATATTGGACCTAAATTGGTGGCATTCCTGCTTACTCATAATGTAATGCCTGAGGCTAGTGATTCAAGATACCTCCGTAATGAAGACTTGTACATTTTGGACAAGATGTTTTTCCCAGATGGTCAATCTCGGGGCATTGTTATTGCCCAGATGATAATGACTTCTATATGGAAAGTGATACATCACAAGGTTGAGACGAAGAGGTTTGCGTTTCTAGTGTTATTGAGCCAACTATTTTGTCATCTTAAGGTTCTGAATAGAGATGAAGAGGTGGCCTATACTACTGACATGGATGTCATCAATGCTGATAAAATGACAGAATTTAAATACAGAGAAGATGCTCCTAATAAGTGGGTCAATCTACGTCGAGATAGGGGTGATTTAATGCACCAGTTAATAAGGAGTCAACTGAACAAAAATCTAGAGCTGATCCAGTTCCAGCGGATAATCAAGTTCTAGCTAAGTAGCAAGAAGTCCAAGCAAAGGTTAGAGATCCTTAAGCTGAAGTGGGAAATCTTGTGGCTTCACAAACCAGAATTGAAGATATGTTGAGGGTTTTCTTAGGGCAACAACCGCCACCTTCGAGATAATGATACCATAGGATCATAGGACTGCATTTGCATTTTAAATTTCATGCATTTAGCTTCGCACTTTATTTTAATCTAACCCTATGTTTTATTTTGTTTCTCTTAATTCGGCAAATTGTAAGTATAACTTCAATGCTATTTTGTTCTATCTCCATAATTTTGTCTTGAATAGCTTGATGGGAGATAGGAATACAAGGTTCGAAATTTGGTTTTTAACACTGCAATCTATTATTTTAAGGGGTTTCTTTACACTTAATCCTTATTTCGTTCTTTGCATTATTTTTTATCTTACCCAACATTGAGGACAATGTTTATTCTAAGTGTGGGGGGGATATAAATTGATGGTTTTTATGCATTATTTTCATTAAATTGTCTTACAATTTTCATTAAAAAACGAAAAAATATTAACCTTTGTTTTATGCATTTTTGCATTAACAAAATTTGCATATTTTCATCCTACATGTTTGCATACTTATACATCATCATGCATGTTTGCATACTTGTACATCTTTCACATTCTAATCATCATTATAATCCAATTTAATGAGTTACTTGTATTATTGGTAAGATATTCTTTAGATCTCTAATCTTAAATAATATGCATAATACGATTAAATTGATTACATACCTTATCACAATTGGATGTCATAATGTTAAATTGATTGAATGAGTAAACATCACCAAGTGAGCTATTTTGAGCCTAAAGGATTGCACTCAATCCTATTTTTCTTGTGAGTGATATAATTTTCTCTTCTATGTATGTTTACTTCTATAACTTGCATTGCATCTTTTTGAGGTTATATAATCATACTATGGTATGTTCATGAAAGTGATAAAAGGCATTAGGATTGAGCTTAAACCAAATATTTAACCCTTTTTATATATCAATCCCCTGGTGAACCCTTTGTGCCTATTAATTGTATTTGACTCTTTTTCTTTGTAAACCTATTCCAAAGAACCTTAAACCAAGAAAAACAAATTTACCCTTGTTCGATGGTTAGTAGAGCTATAAATGTTGTGCATTCAATATTCTTATTGATAGGTATACAAAGGAAGAAGTGTAGGGTGTTTTCTATGGAAATTTAAGGAGCATGTTGTAAAAAAATAAAAATAAAAGAAAAAATAAAAAAGTGAAAAAAAAAGAAAAATTGGCATCTAAATGGTGCTTTTGAAAAATTAGGCACGTTCACTTCAGATTCCAAGGTGAAAGAATGATGGGAATGTTGATAATAGAGTTGGTGGAGTTTCTTAAGTATTATGGTTGTTGGTCAATTTCTCAGTAAAATTTGCCAATGATGATTGTAATATTTATAGTGTTTGCTGTACTAATTATTGGATGTTTGAATTCCTAACCTTTCTTTCTTAGCCTACTTTAGCCGTTAGCCCCATTACAACCAAAGGAATAAAGACCTTTTTGATTCATGGATATGTAACAGATGGGAGTAGTGGAGAAGTAGATAAGATGCAAGCTTATGGTAAGAGACATGCATTAGAAGATGATTGAGAGTCACCCTTAAATACTTGTGTGTGAAAGTGAATGCTTTATGAGAGACTTCATTCATGGCATGTGATTTTGATTAATTGAAGTATTATGATGTCTTATTATTGCTTAGTTTGTGATATAATTTATGAAGTATTTGTGGCCTTATGTCTATATTTCGACCTTACCCAATAATGCTTTCAACTTATTGGATTGGTCTGTGATGATGATTAGGTGTGGAATGATGAAAAGAAAATGTTTGTGGGTATCGTTCGTTTTATGTAAACCTTCAGGAGACTATAACTCCTCCATTATGGACGTATAGTTGGTCATTTTATGTAAACCCTCAGGAGACTATAACTCCTCCATTATGGACGCATAGTGGTTTAAAGGCTTGTGGCATATGTTAAATGCCATCGTACACATACGAAAGTGGAATCAATACCTTGTTTGCAGATTTAGTAGTTAGTTTTCTTTTGTTTTTGCTTGGGGACAATAGTTTAAGTGTGAGGGAATTTGATAAGTTAATAATTTATATATGATTTTTGGATGAATTGGAACTAATTTGACTTATCTATATGTGAATTTTGAGCTTTATTTGATTAATTCTCACACATTTCAACTTTATTGCTTAATAGGTGCAAATGGATAGATTTTAGGGAAAGAGATAACTTTCAATCTGGATGTTAGATTAAGGTCATTCAAGTATGCTTTCAAAGAGGACTCTGAGTTCTACAACTTTTGTGAAGACTTCGAGGAGAGATTTTATTATCTAAAGGGTCAAAATTGCATGTTTTTGTAGATGTCTAGTGTATGTCCTCCTAGCAGACATGATGTCCCTCCAAAAAGACATGAGCGGAGCTGGAAATCTGGAAAACCCGAGAAGGTCCACCCAACAAACATGAAGTCAGCCTAATGGACATTTACCAGCCATTTGGACTAAAATTCACTCTAAAAGGCAGCATATGTCCGCCTAATGGACATAAGGCCGCCTAATGGACATGGACAACAATTTTGCAATTTTTCTTCCCTAGTTTGACTCAAATTGAGTTTCTTTGATCCCAAGGCACTATAAGTACTTATTTTTAAAGCCTATAAAAAGGGGAGCCACCTATCTTAACCTATAGAGGCACCCAAGGAGGCCAAGAAGAAGATCAAGAAGGATTCAACTAAGCATTGGAAACAATTTTGTTTTAATTTCTTTCATTCTTCTCTCTACTCTTTCTTGGATGTTGATTATCTTTATTTGTATGAATTCTTTTATCATGTCCTTGAACTAAATCCCAATTAGGGTTAGGGATGTAGCCTAATTTGGGGGATTGATTTATATTTTATAGATTGATTGGTTTTGAATGAAAGTTCTTTGATTATATTTATCTGTCTTGAACTTAATTGTTGTTTCTATGCCTGAACACCATAGATGCAATCTTAGGAATTATACGATGAATTGAAAGGTGAAGTATAATTTGTGCACTAGGAAGATAAACGCATTAGATTTAGAGATAGAAATATTCTAAACTAGTGTGATAACTTATAATTGCTTGTTCTTAATGAATTTGACTAGTTAGGTTTCGCATTGAGAGATAATAATCAACTATTTAGGTATTCTTATATGTCTTGAGAGAGAATATAAGTAAATTTGTGCAATTGTTATTATAACCTATCACGTAATCAAATCCATAATTTATTAATAAATCTTTTAAATTGGTGAACCCCAAAGCCCTAAGTCCAAATCATAAGATTTCTGTTGCTTATTTATTTATAGTCTTTATAATTTTTTGTCTGCTCTAATCCAATCACCTTTTAAGTTTCTTGTTATTTTAGTTCAAGTAATTAGGATTAATTCAATAGTGAGTAGCTTAGTCCTTGTGGGAGATGACCTTGGAATACTTGATTTGTAGGTACTAACAACAATTCTATGCACTTGCAGATTTTGTCAACCACCGTTCTTATCTGTACAAGATTTCAATTCTTTCCTTTTGCCATTGAGGTATGTAGGGAGTGAAATTGGTTGTTAGTTGTCTTTGGATGCTAGATTTTTCACAAAAATTATCATTAAATAGAAATTATCCCCCACAATCTTTCTGTAAAATCTTAAATGGGTGTTCAATTTTCTTATTAATATGAGCTTTGAATTTCTTAAAGATGATGGATTCATATGACTTATTTGATAAAACAGACCCATACTGTTCTACTAAAATCATTAATAAAGGTTATGAAGTACATGTTATTGAGAGTAGGTATTGACATGGTCTACACATCATTCGCATGAACAAGTTCTATTGATTTTGTAGCTCTTTTTGCCTCGCCTGATGGAAAAGATTCATAACGTTGCTTTTCAACTATACAACTTTTACAAACATCATTAACAAGCTTAATTACAAAAACTCATCAATTAAATTATGATATGAAAAAAATCAAGCTTATAAATTTTAAATGGCTATATAAATGATATTAAAGTCAATTAACATCTTTCAATGTTTCTTTTAAAGCATGTTTAGTAGAGGTGAGACTTAAAGGAAAATTTTTTTACCATTGATACTTTAACCAGCATATACTTCTAAGATTTATCTTTAAACATATAGCATACAAAATCCCAAAAAAACAAGCAAATACTCATCCAAAATAAACTTACTAGAAAGGTAAAAGTTGATAATTTTTAAGACACTAGTTAACTGCATTAAAATATTGGCAAAAGTTAACCTAATAACCTGAGAAACATCCTTTAAACTTAAATTTAAAACATTAAAACACTTAATAAGTCACAAGAATATTAATAAATAATTATCATAAATATTAAAAGAGACTCTAATCACATAGAATCATGTCCAATTCTCTCCTAATATTATCATTCATTGGTTTAGTAAAAATTATTGCCAATTGGTATAGCACATTAATAATTTTTAATTTAATATCCTTGTTTTGCATATATTCTTTAAGTCTAAGGTCCATAATATACCAAAAAAGTTACAATTTCTCATTTATAATGTCAACTTAAACATTCAACACAAAGAATTTATACTCAAATTGAACTAATAATTAATTTTTGTTAAATATTAATTATTATATTGTTTAAATAATGATTCTTCTTAAAATTTTAATTCATTGGAAACATCTCATCCTTCTTATCGTCTACACTTGGTTTAATAATTGGCTCTTTTAAAGAGCCTTTAGTGATTATTCTTGTCTCTTTAAAGACTAATTTCTTCGCATCTTACACAAATATTTTCAAGACTTTCTTACATATAAGAATGTTAGATTCATAAAGATAAATAGCAATTCAGTAACTACCTTCTCTATTACATGCCATTTGCTCTGTTTTTCTTTTTAGATCACTATAAAACAAAACAATCAATTTATTTTAAGTATCCAAATAAGTTTGGTTCCTTAAATATTAGGCCCTTTCTTTTTTCAACCACTTTTAAGGGTTTGCTTGTCTTTATTTATTTGAGAAAATAAAATATATAACATGTTCGTACTTACCATAAAAATGGCATACCATATTATATGAGAGATGACAATATATAATTACTTGGAACTTTTTGCGTATATGTATAATGAGGTATCTTTTTTTGGATATTAAAGGTGTTGTAAGTTCTTCTAGGGTAGTGAGATGAGTTACCATGATTATATAAATGATACCTACTATAAATAAAGGTTTGATGCATACTCCTTTTAAGTCTAAAGGGGTTTGCATGTTATCATAAAATTTATTTCTATTCTTCCTTTGAGAGTATTAAACTCTATGTCTAGATTGTGAGCTACGTATGAAAGTATGATGCCTACTCTTAGAATGAGTCCTTGTACATACGGCATGTACATGCATATGCTTAGGTGTGGATGCTCCATAATTATTTTTGACATTAGGCAACGATTCTTTGCTATGCAACTATTTTTTCTTTACGAATGTGATTTTATAATTGGCTTTACTTTTATAGTTACATCATATTTCATGCCTATTATTAAAAAGCATTAGAACTCCTAGTTTTTTTAAAAAAAATTCACTCCCTTTAGTGAATTTGGATAATGAATCTTTAAGAACATTGATTTTTTTTCAATGTCTGATTCTTCATGCTTTAACGTGTCTAATTCATGATTGTCATTAATGCGCACATTTTTTAGATACTTTAATGTTACAAAATTCACCTTTCATCTTTTCATTCTCATTCATGCATACGTGCAGTTGTTTTTATACTTCCTCGAGTTTGGAAGATAATTTCTTCCTTTTCTTATTTATGATTTCTAAACTTTCAACTAGTTCATCATATGATTTGTCATCTGTCAAATCACTATCACAAATTAGAGTTAGATGTTAACTTATTATCATCTATAGCCGTAAAGCACATATGATATTCTTTCTCTTTAAAAACTTCTTGAATTTCCTAATGGTAAAGTTGATGTCTTCATCATCACTTCTACTTTAAGATATCTCTTCTTCACTTGATTTCTCCTTTAAAACTTTGAATGCTACATCTTTTTTATTTGGAAGCATTATCTTTTCTTGTGTGTTTCAGAGCCTCATTTCGTATAAAAGGGGAGATCCAATAAGCTCCTCTAATGGTAGTATTGTTAGATTTTTGGTTTCTTGTATAGCTATCACTTTAGCTTCTTAATTCTTTATAAGTGATATAAACAACTTTCTTACTATTTTTACATTAGTACAAGTATTTTCAAGACCTTTGAGTATATTAGTAATATCGATAAATCTAGTGTGTATACTAAAGACGCTTTCATTATACTTCATTTGAAACAATGCATATTAATGGTTAACATGCTCACTTTGCTGTCCTTAACTTAATTTATACCCCATACATAAATTCTAATGCTTGACAAATTTCATTATTCTTTTTATACATTAAGATCCTATTAAAAATTCATTTCTTCTTAATACACAAAATAAGATATGTACAACTCTATTATTCAAGGAAATTAATCTTTGTTTTAAGGTTCTCATTCTTCCTTTAAATTGGGAACCTTTCTATTACTCACACTTTTTATAGGTATAAAGGGTTCATTTAAAATTATTTCTTGTATGTCAATTCTTTTGAACATTAAGAAAAATATCATCCTAGTTTTTCAATATAGATTGTTATTATTTAAAAAAGGCGGGGGAGTGGGGGAGGTCCTCTACTAATATTTTATCCCTCCTGGTTAAATGATAATGATGATGCTCCTAAATATGTCATTATGATCTTTTCTACATAATTTTGTTTAAAATGCTAGCCTAATAAACCCGTTATGATATTATTCATTAGTATCAAATGATACAGAAGAAGGGATGAATTGGATGTTTATAAAATTTAACTAAATTTTCTATACAATAACTTAATTTAACAATACTCAATATATATATATATAAATCTGTGTTCTCTCTTCCCTTTCGTCTTTAAATTATTATTCAAGATTAATTTATTTAAGCAATT
>JAOQMS010096971.1:0-18942 GCA_027563885.1 Erythroxylum longipes | reverse complement strand
TCCTCCCTCGTGGGACACGCGTCCAGATGTCACGTAGGACGTCGGGCCCGTGGCTCGCCCGGGGAGGGGTTCCAGCAATTAAGCAGTGGATCTCACAAACTGTAAGCATAAGTTGTTTAGAGTTAACATATGATGTTTACTAAG
Organism: Erythroxylum longipes; assembly: GCA_027563885.1. NCBI lineage: Eukaryota > Viridiplantae > Streptophyta > Magnoliopsida > Malpighiales > Erythroxylaceae > Erythroxylum > Erythroxylum longipes. Next base: position 18,798 of record JAOQMS010096971.1, on the reverse strand, counting down.
AGTAGTAAGCACATCGAATGACCTGCTATAAGATTATCATATGGATGATCTATTAAATGTTAGTGATTAATCTCATTATAGCAATAGTGCAAATATCCTTAGACTTGAGGTACTTAAGGATATCTTGGATACGAATCATATGCTTTGACATCATTCCATGTTACCTCAAGACATGGTCGCTCTTAGGATGGTGATTGGGTACAGCTATTTGTCTTCAAAGGTAATTATGTAGCCAATAAAGGATTCACCTAGACTAATGAGATCCTAGGACAAGAACTAACATCACTTAGACTAGATGTGATGTAGTCAGTCTAATGGGAGTTGACACATAGCCCATACTCTGAACCAAGTGGGGTAGTGAAAGGATGAATTGCACGGTAATTGTCTATGGAAAGGTTCATAAGTTGAATAATTAACTATTGAAGAGTTCGTGTATTAATCCACTTATATTTTGACAAATTGGCATCATGAAACCCTTCATGATTTGATTTAATTAAGAGTTAATTCAAGTGCCTAAAATAACCAAGAACCTAAAGGTCACACGCACAAAAGATCGGATAAAAAACGAAGTGTGTATGGCCATTTTAGGTAGGCCACGATCGTGACTCATAGGGCCATAATTGTGGCCGAAGGCGAGACAGGCCACGATTGTGGCCTTGCTATGAAATGATATATAAGTGAGTTCTTCACTTATGTACCCGAGCTTCTTCCTCTTTTTACACACTCAAGTGAGAGAGAAAGGGCTCTAGAAGTGTTCTAGAGAGAGTGAGAAGAGTTCTTGAGTTATCTTCATGCAATTTATGCAATTGTTGTATAAATCAACATGCATGAAAGATAACCTTGATCTATCTCCCATTTGAACATCTCCTTGAATTCATCAAGTTTGGTGTTCTAACACCCTTACACATTTTTTCATCTTCTATCTTTGCTTGCTCTTGGGAGATCAAGGAAGAATTTGGTGTTTGCAATAACCCAAGCAAGGAAAAGAAACAAGAATGGAGGAGAAAAAAAGGTAAAAATGTAAAAGTTTATATTTCATGTTCTTAATATATATCCTTGCATGTATATATGATCTTGTGAATTTTGGGTTGTCATGGTGTCATAATCTTGATTCCTAATCTTCCACTACATTTGCATGCATATGATGCATACATCCATGGCTAACCCAACACAAGGAGCGTCTTCATCCATAGTCAAAGCCATGCAAACCCAATGCGAGTTATGTGGGTAGGACAACCATTGCATAGTAGAGTGTTTCTTGTTAGGAGCCAATGGCATAGAACAAGTAAATTACTTGGGCCAACCACAACAAAGAAGTAGCAACCCATAATCCAAAACTTATAATCCAAGATGGAAAAATCATCCAAATTTTTCTTGGAGTGCTAACAATGCAGGTGGCCCAATAAGACCTCCAGGACCTCCCGAATTTCAGCAAGATCGATTTGGAGACTTGGAGAGTAAGATGGATAGGATGATGGATGCAATGATCTCTATGAACTCTGAATTTGTAGCCCAATAAAAGTACCAGAAACGGATGTTTGCTAGCCAGGATGCAATTTTAAAGAACCATGCTTCATCCATGCATAATTTAGAGGTTTAGGTAGGCCAACTTGGTACTGCCTTATCTTCTAGAAATGCAGGTAGCCTACCAAGTAGCACTAATACAAGTCCAAAGGAATAACTCAAGATGATCACATTTAGGAATGGTAAGCAACTAGAAGAACCAAGTGTGCAACAGGAGAGTCAAACAAAAGAGAAGGGTAAGAAAATAGAAGAGAAGAAGGAGGAAGAGCAAGAAGAAGAGAAGCCATATGTTCCACCACCACCCTACATGCCTAAGCTTCCATATCTACAACGAGTGAAAAAACATCAGGTAGACACTCAGTTATCCAAGTTCTTGGAGAAGCTAAAGAAGCTTCAGATTAACTTGTCATTGGTGGAAGCATTGGAGTGCATACCTAAGTATGAAAAGTTTCTCAAGGACATACTCACACACAAACGTACTTGGGAGAACAGTCAAATGGTAACCCTAACAAAAAATTGTAGTTCAATTATTTCAAGCGCCTTACCATCAAAACTACAAGATCCAAGGAGTTTTATGATTCCATGTGTTGTTGGTGACTTTGAATTTGATAAATGCTTATGTGCATTAGGTGCCAATATTAATCGATGCCTTTAGCTGTTTCAGGAAACTAGGCTTAGGAGACATCAAGCCAACATCTACACTCATTCAACTTGCAGATCAATCCATCAAGAGGCCATTCAGAGTTGTCGAAAATTTATTAGTAAAAGTAGATAAATTTATTTTTCCGGTGGATTTTGTTGTGTTGGATTTTGAAGAGGATAGGAATTGTCCTTTGATTTTGGGTAGACCCTTTATGAATACTAGCAGGGCATTAGTTGATGTACATGAAGGAAAACTTGTTTTGAGAATTAGCGATGAATAGGTTGAATTTAATATGTATAAAACTCTAAAGAAATCGATGGTTGGGACTACATGTATGAAGATTGATATTGTAAATGATTGTGTGAAGGAAGTTGAAAAGGAGGTTGCAAAAGTTGTTGAAGTGAATATGGATGAAGGTCTAAATGAAGAAAAGTTATGTGTGGGAAGTGAGGAAGAGAAGTTAGAGAGAACGAATACCCCTACACCACCCTCCCTTGTTAAGTCACCCACCTTAGACCTAAAACCCTTACCTTCTCACTTAAGATATACCTTCTTAGGTACAAACCACACCCTACCCATCATCATATCCAACTCATTAGATTTTGAGCAAGAAAAGAAAGTGACAAAGACTATTAGGAAGCAGATGAAAGCCATGGTGTGGCAAATTGCTGATATTAGGGGGATTAGCCCCAATGTGGTGATGTATAAGATTAACCCTGAGGAAGGATGCAAAACAATGAGCGAGAGACAAAGAAGGTTAATCTACATATGCAAGAGGTTATAAAGAATGAATTAGTGAAGCTCTTGGATGCGGGGATTATTTACCCCATTTCAGATAGTGAATGGTTAAGTCCTGTACAGTTTGTGCCTAAAAAAGGAGGCATGATAGTAATGGAAAATGAAAAAGGTGAACAGATTTCTACTAGGACCATCATGGGTTAGAGAGTGTGTATTGATTATAGGAACCTTAACTTGGCCACCAAGAAAGAACATTTTCCTTTACCTTTTGTAGACCAAATGATTGAGAGGGTGGTTGGCCATGCACTTTATTGTTTTCTTAATGGATACTCAGGGCACAATCAGGTGTTCATATACCCATAGGATCAAGAAAATACTATTTTCACTTGTCCTTTTGGGACTTTCGCTTATTGGAGGATGCCAGTTGGGTTATGCATTGCACCTGCTACATTCCAAAGGTGCTTCATGGACATTTTTACGGACATGAATGAGAACTTCATAGAGGTATTTATAGACAACTTCTCTATCTTTGGAGATTCTTTTAATGATTGTTTGTTTAATTTAGATAGAGTGTTTCAAAGATGTGAGGAGTCTCATCTAGTTCTAAACTTAGAGAAGTGTCATTTCATGGTCTAAGAGGGGATTGAATTGGGCCATAGGATCTCATGCAAAGGGATTGAAGTGGATCAAGTAAAAACTAAAGTGATTGAAAAGTTATCCCCTCTTACTAACATTAAGGGCATCTGAGCTTTCCTTGGTCATGCAGGGTTCTACAGATAGTTCATCAAAGATTTTTCCCTTATTGCTAAACCCTTAACCCATTTTTTAGTAAAAGATGTGACTTTTGAGTTTACTAAGGATTGCTTAGATTCTTTTAACAAGTTGAGGAAGGCACTCACAATAGCACCTATCTTGACAATGCCGGATTGGTCACTCCCATCTAAGATTATATGTGTAACATCCCGTAACCCATGTTAAGGCTAGAATAGTAAATTGAGAGATTATTGAGAGATTAGAAAATGCATTTCATGCTCATGCATAATATGGCATACACATACACATGAATATAGGTATTTTTGCATATGAAAATGATTGTGCATGCATTCATTAACATTTCGGGTATAATTGAGTTATATATGTGGAATGTGATTTTATTGAGAATTGTGGTTTATTTGTATGGAAAATTGATTTGTAGAGTGTATTTGTTTATTTACAATTTCTTAGGAACTTTAGGAAAAGTTTCCGAAATTATTGGATATTATTGAATTAGGAAAAAAATGCCTCTTGGCTAGTAAATTGATGAATGGAAATGGAAATGAGTTAAATGATATTGAAGAATTTTATAGATGACTTTAGAATTTGTAAGACGTTATTGAAAATTTTAGAGACAATTGGAATAAAAAGAAGGGAGTTATGGAACTAATTCAATTAGAACTAGTTAGTTAGGAAACAAGCTAAGATCTTAGAAATTGGACAAGTGTCAAAGTCTGAAGTTACGTTTATTCTATCTTTGAAAGACCAACTCATTCTTTTTTTTTCTTGTCTTATTTTCGTTTTTCGTGGCTTTCTTCTCTAAGATTTATCTTCTTCACGGTTTTCTCACCAAAGTTAAACCTTGCTTCCATCTGTCTTTTACTTCTCCCATTTTGTTGTCTATTTCTTTTGCCTTAAGAAAAACCTAACCCAAACCACCTTCAAGATGATGTACGTGGTTGCATGAAGAATTAGGTTTTCTTGAGATTGTTGAAGATTTTGGAGTTTTATCAAGTATCTTGTTAATCCTTTAGAGTTCTTGGATTATGAAACAAAAATGGTGATTAGTTGACATTTCATTATCATAAGAAAAATAAACATTTTTTTCATGCTCACCGTGAATATAGTATAAAAATGTGGATTTGTTGATTTTTTGGTTTTAATGATTAATATGTTATAAGGTAGTGTGGAGGTGATTTTTTAGAGTTGAAAGATCAATAAAAATGTGCATGAGAGGAGTACAAAAATTCATGCAAGTTGATTTATATATATACTTTGTTTTTCACTATTGATGTACATGAATAGTTTTGAGTGTTTAAAATGAATTTAGAGTTAAGAAATAGGTGTATGGTGATGTATGGAGATGAGAAAGATTGATTAAAATGAAAGTTTGAGGAAGAAATGAAGAGAATGCAGAAATTGAATATGCAGAAAAATGAAAGTGAAATAGTGCAGAAAAATGGTGATATGCGTGAATGAATTATTTTCTGTTTTGAATGTTTGTGTTTGAATCTTAGTTTTTGATTTGTTTATGAGTATGTTGAGTTATATTAGAGTCAAAAATGAAGAAAAATGAGAGTAGAATCAAGTTAGAGAAGTTGGTTTAAGAGAAAGAAAAGAAGAAAAAGAAAAAGAAAAACTGCAGAGTTCGGATGGAAGAGGAAGAGGAACGATCATACATCAGCATGATTGTGACTTTCCTAAGAGGTCCCGCGAGTCACGATCATGCTGGAGCATGATCGTGACATCGCTAAAGCAAATGGAGAGTCACGATTGTGCAGGAGCACAATCGTGACTCCTGCACAATCGTGACTCGCTCCTGCACAACCATGACTCCAAAGCTCCTTAAAAGGGGAACTGTTTCTAACATCCTGTGTTCTTTTGGCCATATCTTCTTCTCTAGACCTCCAAATGACATGGGATTTAAACCAAAAGATTAAAAAACACGTTGTTATACATCTCCACTAAAAATTATAACCATCTGAAATCATTTTGGAGAGATTGAATGATAAATTTGGGACAAAATTGATGAGGAGTTCTAGAATTTTATCACTGGAGTATTTACACTGAATATGCTTCGGTATTTTAACAATATCTTGTTATATAGTTATAAAAATAGAATTATTCTTAATTTTTAGTAAACTAGAGACATAGTAATACAAATTGTCTGAATAAATCTAATTTTAATTCTATCTCTAAGAATTTTAATTTCTGGATGGAAGTTGAGTGCAGGGCACTGTTTCAGTATAAGAATATTCCGAAAATATTTGGAGTATAACTTTCAGAGTACTAAACTAAATTTAATTATCTTGGTGTCATTAGAAACTTAAGATATAGGAGAACATTTTTCTAGAAGAAAGTATTGCCAAATTACTTCATTTTCGTTGTCATATTGATCATGTACAGTAGACTAGAAGGTATGTTTTAGGAAAAATCTGAATTGACGAAATGGATTATGAATTTCGATTTTAATGGTTTTATTGAGGTATAAACCATTAGTATAAATGATACTTATGTGAGTTTGGAAATATGAATGTTTATATGATGATAATAATAGAGCTATACCCGGGATTGTCATGAACATGCATTGTGCATATTTCATAGATATAATGTGCATCAATTGATATTTATGAAATTATGCAAATTTGTGATATACATGTGTGTTGCATGAAATTGATATATAAGATTCAACATTTGCATCCAAATGTTTGCGGATCATGGAAGCAAATGTAAATCTGGAGCGTACAGTGAGTCAACCTATATAGTCTCACTTTCATTGTTTGTTATGTTTTAAATTTTTGTATTGAATCACTACTAAATGTGAATGTGACTGAGATAATTCCAGACATTAATGGTCTGAGGAGATTGATAAATGTGAAAACATAGGAAGTGCTCATTGTATGTGAATTGGAATGAAATAAATGATTCTCAACATTTTTGTTGAATGTTGGACATCGATCCGATGATTATATGTGAATGTGAATGTGGAAAATTGAGCGCTAGTGATTGTTTGATAATATGTGAATGTAGTGCATTTCATTACATGAATACATGAAAGATAAAGGCTGTTATGATCAGAGTAGCCACCAAGAAAGAGCTTAAAGCTCAGAAATTGCAAAAGAGCTTAAAGCTTAGAAATTACAAAAGAGTTTAAAGCTCAGAATGTGGTAAGAGCCTTTAGCTCACTATGTAAAATGATCCCTGTATCCCCAATAGATAAGGGACAGTTATTAATAAGCTCGGTATCTACAATGGATGCAGGACAGTTATAGGCACTCGGCCACAATAATAAGAATTGAAAGTGAGTCTCATAAGCATTGCATATGCATTTGATATGTGTGATTTAAATGATTGAAATAAATAGTTTAAATGAGTTCTAATGTGAAAATTGAATTAAGTGAATATAAAATTTATGTGATTCAACATGTTAATTAGTGAAATAATATGAACTATGTGATTGCATGAATCGATGTGTTATGTGATTGGGTGAACCATCAAGGATGGTCTACTCACTGAGTTCTCAAAACTCAACCCAATATTGCAACATTTTTTTCAGGCTCAGGGAGATCTCAATTTAGACAAATTGGAATCTAACCACAGCATTCAGATAAAAGATAGAGGGTGGGATCAATTGGTGTCTGCATTTATATTTCATTATTTTGTATTAAAATGTGTATTACTATGCAATGTGTATGTGAATGATTTTGTAATAACATTATGTCTAAAAGTGTTTTGTATCTGTAATGGTCCCAAGTGAGTAATGAAATTTTGATGATATGTATATTGATTGTAACTTTGTAAATAGTTTGGAAAATGTTTATGAATAAAATGGGCATTTTGATTGTTAGTTTTCTGAAATATACTTGTGACTCGTCAAAAGCTTTTAATGAGTTTGATTGTTTTACTATTCTAGCATATCACTCTTGTAGAGTATGTTCTCGAATATCGTCGATGTGTTCGGGAATATGCCCTATGGGAGTGGGGTGCTGTAATTTGGTATCAGAGCCAGGCTTACTGTCTTACATGGGGATTTTTCAAAATATGTGTCAATTTACATGCATTTTAGACACTTCCTAACAGGCAGTAGCAACAGATCCCTGGTCTGAGTCACATTTACATAAGTCACATGCATGAGCATTCGTTAAGATTTGAGTTGTTAGAAGTAATGAGAACATTGATGATTTGTCAGAATGTGAGAAAATGAAATTTTGTGGATATCAAGAAATGAAAAATAGTGCATGGTTTGATGTGATAGATAAAGGTTTGGAACATTTATAATTGTGGTTGTATCATAGAGTATGTTATCAGCATTGTGCTATGGTTGTGTATCTATAAATTGGTATTGATGTGAATATATATGTATTTTGTGGATTGACTGAGAGAAGTAGGGATATTAGTATAAATGAAAAGAATTAAAGTGCACAAGTATGGTTGAAAGAAAAACAAATTCTTTCTATAACCTAAAGAAGTTGGAATTAGACTTGAAGTAGGTATTTGATTAATATGATAAGAGTTATGATTTAGTGTAAGAATATGTCAGTGGAATTGAGATCAGAGCTTCATCATGACTGTTCTTATATAATTTTGAATTGATTAAGAATATACATATGGAAGATGAGATGAATGATAAAGGGATAAGTAAAAGTCCCCTAGGTTAAGTTGAATTGTTATTGTGAATGTATATTGGATAATGTGATTACCTTGGCAAAGGATGTCATAAAGCACATATGTATAATATACTTAGATATGAGATAGGAAGAGATCCATGAATTATTAAATGCTTTTAAGTTTTAAATACCCATAGTTAAAATTTTAAGATGAATCAGAGTAACACATGAAAGCGTTTATAGCGATTAATTGAGGATAAGTTGAAAGTATAAATGATGTTACTTATATGATGGATTAAAGGAAAAAGAATAAAGGCACGATCATGTTATAGTCCCCATGATCGTGGCTAAGATTAAATTGGTGGCCAGATCTATGAGCTTCTGTCATGATCATGGGAAGGTACACCACGATCGTGGACAGGAACAAAAGGAGAAGTGTTATCCAGAATCAATTGAGATTAAGGTATCCTTAACATAAGTTTTTAATTGGTGAATCATCAGAAATACATCTCAAGATAAGATGTAATGGTTTTGATGATAAATACCAAAGTATATGAGTAAATTGATGTGTTCATTGCTTCACAAAGTTCTATTATAAAGAATATTCTGACCATGTAAGGTATGACAGAATTGATCTTATTGAGATGTTATGGATAGTTGAAATCGATTTCATTAAGGCAGTAAAAATGACTGTATAGTTGATTGATAAAGATTAAGTGACTAGTATAGATGATAGTAACAAGAAATCTTTTTCAAAGAAGACTTGCACCAAATTAGGTCAAGTAGACCAACTGGTTTACTTCTAAAAATGAATGATTATTGAACGAATTAGAAGTGAATATTGGAGTCAGACAGATGTGAAAACTCAGTTAAAAAAAAGGGAATATATTATAAAGAGTGCATGTGTTGTATCTTTTGTAAAGTATCCAAATATGTTATTGGATTCTTGAATTGGAGATAATACCATTGCTATTGCTAAAGGAATTTAGGTTCACAATGTACTCTATACTAGCATATCCAGAAGATACAAGTTTAGTTTGATGGTTATGCTCAAAAAAATTGAGACGTGTGAATAAATTGAAATGTGTGGAGGAACTATCATGAATGGACAGACATTAGAATAATTCGATAAGAAAACAGGGAAGTTGAATGAATGAAAAGAGTAATTTGAAAAAAAATGAAATAATATTACCTCATTTGAGAAATTAGTTACTTAAGAATTTCGAGAACTAGTTATAGGCTCATTAAGTTTTGGAGATACCTTTTTGGTTGATAAATGCCCCAGATAGCAGTCATGGAAAAAAGGAATAAAGTGTTCCAATTTTAATTGGATCGATTAGTGACTGTGATCATAGATGATATATGGAATATATTCGAAAAGTTGAGAAGAATAATTTGAACACTTAAGGTTAGCCTTACTTATCATAAAGGAAAAATAATTAGATGCCAAGTTCAACAAGAGTGAATCTCAGCCTGATTAAGTAATATGTTGGGTTATATAATATATGAAAGTGGAATAGTAGTAGTCCCAAAGGAAGAAGAGGTAATGATGAAGTGAGAAACTTCTGAGAAAAATGTGTCAATCAGATGGACTAACGAATGTAAAAAGGATTTTTGAGGAATTAAAAACACCGATTGATTACAACACCGGTGTTAACTATTTTCATTTGGATCTGAAGGTTATGTAATATATAGGGATGTTTCACACCAGGATTAGGATGTATCTGATGCAGCACAGTAAAGTGATTACATATATGCATCAAGACAGTTGAGGTCTCATGAGTTAAATTATTTAGCACATGACTTAGAATGTGCTATAATCAAAATCGTTTTGGAAATTTGGAGATATTATATGTACAGTGAAACATTATGGGTATATACAGATCATTATAGTTTGAGATAATGATTGAGGTGGAAAGAATTGAATACGAGACTGAGTCAATGGATAGAGTTACTTGAAGATTATGATGTATAAATGGATATTACCTAGTAAAGGTAGGGTTGCAGTATGATACATTAAGCAAAGCAATCCAATAACGATGTAGCACAACTTTAGATATAGAGGTTACCAAATCTAGTGCAATAATGAGCAAAGAATGATTGAGTTGAAATAAGGGCAAAATGAAGTGTTATTAGTTATATTGTAGTTGAGATTAGTTCTATATGAAAGAATTAGAAAAACCCTAGGTAAGGATTTTAAAAAATATGTGAATCTTATTGAGGAATTGAAAATGAATTCAAATTTTGAGTTGAATTGGAAAAAGATATATTGTGATTGAAGTAAGGAGTATGTATACCCAATATAAATGATTGAGAAAAAAATTGGAGAAGTATACATAACAACTGATGCTATACATCCTAGTAGGAAAACGCTGAAGCAGTATCTAACGGCCAAGGATGAAAAAGCAAGTGACCGAATGTATTATTGAATGATTAAGTTGCCAATAGTTTTAACTATTGGAAATATACTTAGAGCTTATATTTTGGAGTTCATGGGAACATGAGATCAATATACAGTTCTGATTGAATTTGATCGTAACAATCATTATCACTGTAGTCCTCGTATGACCATACCCCGCATAATTAAGAGGTTGAATTTGAAGTTGTATAAGGTGTTATACGACGAATTTGAAGTTGTATAAGGTGTTAATTGAAATGAATCTGTAGTAGAAATTAAGTGACTCAAGAACGATAAAAGATTTAGGTGGATCAACACCGAAGATATGGAATATAGATAAAGTGTTTATGAAAGTACCACCTGGGCAAGGGGTGCTAAAGCTCGTTAAAAAAAAGTGATCCCATCAGTTGTAGCCAATTGGAAGAAATTATTCGAGTGATATAGTTAAATGGGAAACGGAGGAACATATAAGGAGACAATATCCCCGCTTATTCATAAAATTAGGAAAGAATTTCGAGGACAAATTTTCTTTTAAGGAGGGGAGAGTTGTATCATCCCGTTACCCATGTTAAGGCTAGAATAGTAAATTGAGAGATTATTGAGAGATTAGAAAATGCATTTCATGCTCATGCATAATATGGCATACACATACACATGAATATAGGTATTTTTGCACATGAAAATGATTATACATGCATTCATTAACATTCCTGGTATAATTGATTTATATATCTGGAATGTGATTTTATCGAGAATTTTGGTTTATTTGTATGGAAAATTGATTTGGAGAGTGTATTTATTGATTTACAATTTTTGAGGAATTTTAGGAAAAATTTCTGAAATTATTGGATATTATTGAATTAGGAAAAAAATGTCACTTAGCAAGTAAATTGATGAATGGAAATAGAAATGAGTTAAATGATATTGAAGAATTTTATAGATGACTTTAGAATTTGTGAGAAGACATTATTAAAAATTTTAGAGATAATTGGAATAAAAAGAAGGGAGTTATGGGACTAGTTCAATAAGAACTAGTTAGTTGGGAAACTAGCTAAGGTCTGAGAAATTGGACAAGTGCCCAAGTCTAAAGTCACGTTTCTTCTATCTTTGAAAGACCAACTCATTCTTTTTTTATCTTCTCTTATTTTACTTCGTGGCTTTCTTCTCTAAGCTTCATCATCTTCATGGTTTTCTCACCAAAGCTACACCTTGCTTCCATCTACCTTTTACTACTCCCATTTTTTTGTCTACTTCTTTTGCCTCAAGAAAAACCTAACCTAAACCACCTTCAAGATGATACATGTGGTTGCATGAAGAATTAGGGTTTCTTGAGATTGTTGAATATTTTGGAGTTTTATCAAGTAAGTATCTTGTTAATCCTTTAGAGTTCTTGGATTATGAAATAAAAATGGTGATTTGTTGACATTTCATAATCATAAGAAAAATAGGCATTTCTTTCACGTTCACCGTGAATATAGTATAAAAATGTGGATTTGTTGATTTTTTGGCTTTGATGATCAATATGTTATAAGGTAGCGTGGAGGTGATTTTTTGGAGTTAAAAGATCAACAAAAATGTGCATTAGAGGAGTGCAGAAATTCATGCAAGTTGATTTATATATATACTCTGTTTTTCACTATTGATGTACATGAATAGTTTTGAGTGTTTAAAATGAATTTAGAGTTAAGAAATAGGTGTGTGGTGATGTATGGAGATGAGAAAGATTGATTAAAATGAAAGTTTGAGGAAGAAATGAAGAGAATGCAGAAATTGAATATGCAGACAAATGAAAGTGAAATAGTGCAGTAAAATGGCCATATGCGTGAATGAATTTTTTTTTGTTTTGGACGTTTATGTTTTAATCTTAGGTTTTGATTTGTTTATGAGTATGATGAGTTAAATGAGAGTCGAAAATGAAGAAAAATGAGAGTAGAATCAAGTTAGAGAAGTTGGTTTAAGAGAAAGAAAAGAAGAAGAAGAAAAAGAAAAAGAAAAACTGCAAAGTTCGGATGGAAGAGGAAGTGGCACGATTGTCCATCAGCATGATCGTGACCTTCCTAATAGCTCTCTCGAGTTATGATCGTGACATTTCTGAAGCATATGGAGAGTCACGATCGTGTAGGAGCACGATCGTGACTCCGAAGCTCTTTAAAAGGGGGACTATTTCGAACATCCTTTGATCTTTTGGCTATATCAAATTCTCCTAACCTCCAAATGACATGAGATTTAAACCAAAGGATTCAAAACACATTTTCCTACATATCTACCAAAAATTATAACCATATGAAATCATTTTGGATAGATTGAGAGATAAATTTGGGACGAAATTGATGAGGAGTGCTGGAATTTTATAACTGGAGTATTTACACTGAACATGCTTCGGTATTTTAACAATATCTTGTTCTGTAGTTATCTAAATGGAATGATTCTTAATTTGGAGTAAACTAGAGACATAGGATACAAATTTTCTGAAGAAAATGAATTTTAATTCTATCTTTTAGAATTTTAATTTATGTATGGAAGTTGAGTACAGGGCACTGTTTCAGTATAAAATAGTCAAACAATATTTGAAGTATAAATTTCAAAGTACTAAACCAAATTGAATGATCTTGATGTCATTATAAACTTAAAATAATGGAGAACAATTTTCTAGAAGAAAGTATTGCCAAATTACTTCATTTTCATTGTCATATTGATCATGTACAGTAGACCTGAAGGTATGTTTCAGGAAAATTTTAAATTGCCGAAATAGATTATGAATTTCGATTTTAATGGTTTTATTGAGGTATAAACCATAAGTATAAATGATACTTATGTTAGTTTGGAAATATTAATGTTTACATGATGATAATAATATAGATATACCTGGGATTTTCATGAACATGCATTGTGCGTATTTCATATACATAATGTGCATCAATGGATATTTATGAAATTGTGCAAATTTATGATATATATGTGTGTTACATGAAATTGATATACAGGATTCAACATTTGCATCTAGATGTTTCCAGATCATGAAAGCAATTGCTAATCTGGAGCGTACAGTGAGTCGACCTAGATGGTCTCACTTTTTATTGTTTTTTATGTTTTAAATTTCTGTATTGAATTACTACTAAATGTGAATGTGATTGAGATAATTCTGGACGTTAATGGTTTGAGGATATTAATAAATGTGAGAACATAGGAAGTTCTCATTGTATGTGAATTGGACTGAAATAAATTATTTTCAACATTTTTGTTGAATGCTGGACATCGATCCGATGATTATATGTGAATGTGAATGTGGAAAATTGAGCACTATTGATCGTTTGATAATATGTGAATGCAGTACATTTCATTACATAAATGCTTGAAAGATAAAGGTTGTTGTGGTCAGAGTAGCCACCGAAAAAGAGCTTAAAGCTCAGAAATTGCAAAAGAGCTTAAAGCTCAGAATGTGGTAAGAGCCTCTGGCTCTCTATGTAAAATGATCCATTTATCCCTAGTGGATAAAGGACAGTTATTAAAAACCCCGGTATCCACAATAGATACAGGATAGTTATAGGCACTCGGTCACAATAATAATAATTGAAAGTGAGTCTCGTGAGCATTGCATATGCATTTGATATGTGTGATTTAAATGATTGAAATAAATAGTTTGAATGATTTCTAATGTGAAAATTGAATTAAGTGAATATGAAGTGTATATGATTCAACATGTTAATTAATGAAATAATGTGAATTACGTGATTATATGAATCGATGTGTTATGTAATTGGGTGAACCATCAAGGATGGTCTACTCACTGAGTTTGCAAAACTCAACCCAAAATTGCAACATTTTTTCAAGCTCAGGGAGATCTCCAGTTAGACAAATTGGAATCTCACCACTCAGATAAAAGATAGAGGGCAGGATTAGTTGGCGTCTGCATTTGTATTTTATTATTTTTTTAAAATATGTATTACTGTACAATGTTTATATGAATGATTTTGCAATGACATTATGACTAAAAGTGTTTTATATCTGTAATGGGCCCAAGTGAGTACTGAAATTTTGATGATATGTATATTAATTGTAACTTTGTAAATCGTTCGGAAAATGTTTATGAATAAAATGGGCATTTTGATTGTTAGTTTTTTGAAATATACGTATGACTCGTGAAAAGCTTTTAATGAGTTTGATTTTTTGACTGTTCTAGCATGTCACTCTTGTAGAGTATGTTATCGAATACCATCGATGTGTTCAGGAATATGCCCTATGGGAGTGGGGTGCTACAATGTGTGATGCAAGTGACCACTCAGTGGGTTTGTACTTAGACAGCAGAAGGAGAAGAAACTACATGTTATCTATTATGCGAGCAAGACCTTGATAGGCGTACAACTGAACTACACCACTACGGAAAAGGAGTTACTTGCAGTAGTTTTTGCATGTGAGAAATTTCACTCTTATCTTTTAGGCTCACATGTTATTGCAGCCTTTACAGATCATGTTGCGTTGCGTTATCTCTTTGCAAAGAAAGATGCCAAGGCTAGGCTTATCATATAGGTACTTCTACTCTAAGAGTTCAACCTTGAGATTAAAGACAAGAAAGGAGTAGAAAACGTTGTAGCAGACCACCTATCAAGACTTAAAGGGGAATATAAAGAAGAAGAAGAGCTAATTAAGGAGTGCTTCCCCGATAAAGCCTTAATGATGGTGGAAAACCCTTTTCTTCCTTGGTTTGCAGATATTACAAATTATCTCTCAGGTGGTATTCTTCCCTCTAATCTTTCTTATCAACAAAGGAAACGTTTCTTATTCCAGTGTTCTCATTACATTTGGGATGAACCTATACTGCATAAGATTTGTGCTGATAATGTGATTCGCAGGTGTGTCCTTAATGATGAGACACCTGAAGTGTTTTTGCAATGTCATAGTTATATTTATGCAGGGCACTATAGAGAAAATAAGATAGCTGCTCGAGTCTTGGAGAGGAGATTCTACTAGCCAACCTTATTTAAGGATGCTCGAAATTTTATGTTGAAGTGTGATAGGTGCCAGTGAGTGGGCAATATATTAAAGAGGGATAAGATGCCACTTTCAAACATCATAGAGGTGGAGATATTTGATGTGTGGGGCTTGGATTTCATAGGACCATTCCCATCCTCCCTAGGTAACAAGTATATCTTAGTTAGAGTGGATTATGTTTCTAACTGGGTTGAAGCTATGGCTACTTCAACAAACGATGGTAAAGTGGTTCAACATTTCATTAAGTGGATATTCGCTCGATTTGGGGTGCCAAGGGCAATTATAAGTGAAGGGGGTAGTCATTTTTTCAATAAGCCATTTGAAGTTCTTTTGAGAAAGTATAATGTTCACCATAGAGTGGCTAGCCCATATCATCCACAAACTAATGGCTAAGTGGAGGTGGTAAATCGAGAGTTAAAGAAGATTTTAGAGAAAGAAGTGAGCACCTCAAGAAAGGACTAGGCTTTGAAGTTAAATGACATACTTTGGGTATATAGGATAGCTTTTAAGACACCTACAGGTACTACTCCCTATAGACTTATGCAGGCTTGCCGTTTACCCTTAGAGTTGGAGCATAGGGCTTATTGGGCAATAAAGAAATTGAAAATGGATTGGAAACTTGCGGGAGGGAAGAGGTTGTTGCAAATTGATGAATTGGAAGAGTTGAGATTTGATGCTTATGAAAATGCCAAGTTGTACAAAGAGAAAGTTAAGAAGTGGCGTGATGCTCACATCAAAGAGAAGAAGTTTAAGAGTGGGGATTTAGTGCTTCTATACAATTCAAGATTTCGCTTAATTCTTGGAAAGCTCAAGCCAAGGTGGAGTGGACCTTATAAGGTACTTAAAGTATTTGATCATGGAGCAATAGAATTAGAGAACACCAAGGGTGAAGCCTTTAAGGTCAATGGAAATCGATGCAAGCTTTACACTGGAGGAGCACTCTCTCATGAAAGGGAAGTGATTTCTTACGTTTCCCTTACTCTTTTTCATTAAATTGAACTTTGGTCAAGCTCATGACCTTAAATAAAGCATATTATGGTTAGTTTTCAGGTTGTTAAGTTGTTACTGCTTGGTTGTCAAGTTGTTTCTTGCTTTAATTTTGTCTTTTCTTGAGTTTGACTATTGTTTTCTTGAGTTTAATTATAGCTTTTTATGTTAAAATTTGAATTTGCAAGTTTAAAGTGATTTAGAACAAAGTTGGGAGCCATTTGGAGTGAATTAGAACAAGTTTGAGTGACAACTCCTGCCACTATCATGCACTAACACGATCCTGATAGAAGCCTTCACTTATCAGTGGTGCATGATCGTACATGAGCACGATCGTGATAGAAGACTTCACTCACCAGGGGTGCACGATCATGCACTATCACAATCATGACAGAAGCCTTTCACTCATCAGGGGTCCACAATCGTGCACTAGCACGATCCTGACAGATGCCTTCACTCATCGGGGGTGCATAATTGTGACAGAAGCATTTCACTCAGCAGGGGTGTACGCTCATGCACTAGCACGATCGTGTAGGCCGAGTAGTAGCTCTCGCCCCCCCCCCTATTTAAAACAAACTAAAAGTACACCCCCTCGTTTATTATTCTCTTCCCTACACTCCCTTCTCTCCAATTTCGACACCCACAACCTCTCTTCATGAAAGCTTGCTCATTCTCTTCCAAGTTTTCACCAAATCTTGTAAGTTTACTTAGGTTTTCATCAAAACCTTTAGTTTTGTGAAGACTTGTGTTGTTTTTTCTTTTCTTTTTCCCTCGTTCCCTCCATTTTTGTAGGTTTCTCTCTCTATGGGCTGAGTGTGTTCCTTCTTGAAACTTATCATGTTTCTTTTATGATTGTTGCAAATTTTCACACCATTATGCCTCCAAGGACCAAGATTATTTGCGAAAAACCTGTCGAACCCATCCAAACTGAGGTGGAAGGACGAAATGCTACAGACATTGTAGCTGATTATGATGCCCCTTTTCTTATTTATTCCAAGGAAGAAGGTGAAAGGTATGCTCTTCTAAAAACTAGAATCATTCATACACCACGATATTTGGATTTTGATCTGCTAGAAGAAATAGGGTTGAAGGATAAATTTCTGAAATTGTGTAGGAAAGGTAATTAGGAACAATATGTGCATATGGATTACTATTTTTTTTTGTGAGCTAACACTTGAGTTTTTCACTTCTTTGAGGTTTGAATCTAGTAAACCTAATAAATTCTAGTTTAGACTATGAGGCCAAGATCGTAGCTTGGATGACAAGTTGTTACGCTAACTCTTTGGTTTTGCTAAGCCACAGGTAGAAGATCACCATCAAGGCTTCTCATCTACCATTTATTGGAAGTATTTAACTGACTTGCCTGATTTTAATGCTCACAATGCATCAAATTCATGTGTTATGCTATGTTTTCCAAAACTTAAAGCAACAAATGCTTTAATAAGGAGTTGTTTTTATTATGGTGCATAGATGAAAAGATTAAGCCTCAAAAGTTCTCTTACTTTTCTCAATCTTTGATCCAATCTGTGGCAAGAAAGGGAACATCCATAGGAATGGGTAATTTAGCCACTGCTTTGGCTCAACATTTTAAGATTGATCTTACTCGACTAACCCCTATTCCTTGTGAGTATTTTGATGCACCATACTTATGACGTCCGAAGATACTACTGCACCACAACATAGAGCTCCGAGATCCTCGGACATGCACTACAGTCAAGCATAGGTTTTCCAGTGGAGCTTAAAGTTCTAGACTTTCTTCACTAGACTCATATGAATCTAGTGAGGAATTAGAGGGGCCAAAAGGTTGGGAAAGAGTATACACACTCCTAGTCAACAGCAATAGAAAGACACAGTAACAGCTCAACCAAATGAATAAGCAAATGCAACTGATAAACTACCAACAGCGGTACCTAAAAAAGAAAATCAAGATACAAGGACTCCACGTGCCATCTCCAACCCCATCGCCTTCACCCTCTCCTTAAGAGAGGAGTTGAGCCTATATGACTCTATTCCATATTCATATCATTTCCTTGATTGTATGATACTCCCATAGGTACCGTTTCAGAAGTCCAACTCGTAAGTAGCATATCTTAATACGTGAGTTTATCTCCCAAAGAGAACACCTTAACCATTATCGTTTCATCTTCTCTTCTCCGATA
>JAOQMS010096960.1:0-18944 GCA_027563885.1 Erythroxylum longipes | reverse complement strand
AAGTTTGACCAAATAGTTTGCTCCCTTGGATTCAAAGAAAATGTTGTTGATCAATGCATTTACTTGAAAAATAGTGGTAGAAAGTTCATTATTCTTGTCTTATATGTTGATGATATTCTTTTAGCCAATAATGATCTGGATTTTCTTTTTGAGACTAAACAAATGTTGACGGCTCATTTTGATATGAAAGATCTTGGTGATGCTTCTTTTATTCTGGGCATTGAAATTCACCGTGATAGATCTCGTGGTGTTCTTGGTTTGTCTCAGAAAAGGTATATGAAATGATCTTAAATATATTCAACATGAAGACTTGTAATCCTTGCAGTGCACCCATCCAAAAGGGTAACAAACTCTCGAATATCCAGTATCCTCAAAATGATAAAGATACGTCAGAGATGGAAAAGGTCTCATATGCTTTTGCTATTGGCAGTCTTATGTATGCTCAAGTTTGTACAAGTCCTGATATTGCTTTTGTTGTTGGTGTACTTGGGAGATACTTGAGCAACCCTGGTGTGAGCCATTGGCAAGCTGTGAAACGAGTTTTGAGGTATCTACAAGGTACTAAAGATCATATGCTCACTTACAGGATGTTTGATCACCTTGAGGTGATAGGTTATTCTGATTCTGATTATGGTGGCTGCCCTGATGATCACAAATCCACATCAGGATATATCTTTATGCTTGCTAGAGGAGCTGTGTCTTAGAAAAGTGTTAAACAAACACTTACAGCAACTTCAACTATGGAGGCAGAGTATGTGGCCTGTTACGAAGCAACTCGACAGGCAATATGGTTGAGGAATTTCATTTCTGAGCTTTATCTTGTGGAGAGTGTTTCCAAACCTCTAACCATATATTGTGATAATTGTGCTGTGGTAGGCTTCTCTCAAATATGCAAGAACTCCAAGCGTTCGAAGCATGTTGATACAAAGTATATGTTTGTTAGAGAGAGGGTTAAGGAGTTTCAGACCCGTATAGAGCATATATCCACCGATCTTATAGTGGCAGATCCTCCAACTAAAGGCTTGATTGTTAAGGCTTTTGTGAATCATGTAACCCGTATGGGTCTATTTAGATCTTTTAATGCCTTGGATTAGTGGGAGTCTGCCTTTTATGTTATTTTTGATAGCAACATTATATTTGACTATTTTGTTATTCAGTCTAGAGACTTTTGCTTATAATTGTTGCTATTATTGTTATTACTATATACTTTATTAATATACTGCGCAAATACATTTGAATGTTTGTATATATATATGGCATTTTGTTGGAGACATTTTGTACCCAGTCTCATTTTGTTGTTCTGAGATATTTTGTTAAATCTCAGTTGGCATCTTGGGTGGATGCTTAGGCCATTTTGTTTGGAATTGCACAAACGGATCACCATTTTGTGTGCATTTCCTTGTGACACATTCTTTTTAGGTCATTGAGGATGGGTATCTTGAATATATGCTATCAATACTCCTATCGGGTCTGATTTCTATACTGTTGAGATACTTGCAACCTCATTATGGACTTATAATTGAGAGATTGTTGGCTCTACTTTAACATTCTATTGTGGCCACATATTGTTAAATTAATATGGGGATTTGTTTTTGTTGTTCATTGATGTTGGTTATGCTGTCCAAGTGGGAGAATGATAGCATTTTATCATTAATTTTGTGGACTAGCATAATAAACAATAAACCCCGATTAATTAGATGTCAAGATAATTAGGCTTAGTAATTCTCTCTAACGTGTCATTGGGCCTGTGTTCATGGGCTTGCTATGATAGGTAGGCTTGGCCTATGGTTTGTAGTGCACAGGAGGCCCTACTGCTAGCCAACCTTAAATACAGTCGCCTCATTCAGAACTGTACGGGTTTTTCTAATGAGGGTTTGGAATAGCAGTAGTTAATCCTCTGCGTCTCTGTTATTTCGCTTTACAGAAAATAATAATGAACTCAATTATTCCTCAATTTCCAGGTATTTGTTCATTCAATTCATGAATCTAGTATGTTGCAATTCTAGGGTTAAATTAATTGTATTGATTAATTATGATATTAATCAATAATTTCATTCAATTATTCTTTCACACTCAAATTTATTGCCTTCTATTCTCTGGTTATATCAATGTAGTAACAAAAATTCAAAATCAAAACTTTGCAGCCATGGGAGAGCTACAAGCTTGACCTTTCAATTGACGTGAAGAAGCATTATAAAGCTGACACCTTAATGGATAAATGCGCTTATTGGACAGTTCAAACTATCAAGTACCCCACTTATTTATTTTTTCAGGTATCTGTTTTTTTTCATCCAATCTGAGTAACAGTAACAGTAACAGTAACAGTAACAGGAAGAGGAAGAGGAAGAGGAACAGGAACAGGACCCTCTTATCTCATAAAAATGTTTAATTGAAATGCAGAGATGTAAGGTTTTTCTTGTTTTGGGCTAGAATTTTCACATTTTTCATAAAAGACCAGGGATGGAGACTTTATTTTTTGTTATTATTCTATTTGCTCTTACTTTTGTTATGAATAGCTAAACTTTTCTTCTTGGTTGAAGGGAACCTTGTTATCATCTGTTATGGTGAGATGCTAAATAAAAGTTTCTTTCATTGATGAATATTAAGTGTCTTCTAAATTGTTTTTCATGATTAAATTGATTGATTTCTAGGGTGCGCAACTAGGAATTGATTTGTTTAATTTATAGCTAGATTAGTAGGATATGACGTTCAGTCTTGCTAATCACAAGTAGCAATTATGATTGCCATCTTTACGTTAGAGTTGGAAATTCTAAGAAGACGCTTAATTAGATTAAATGTATGTCGTACATGTGTTGTCTTGTTCATTGGTTTCTTAGTTCTTAAAGCTATTAATCAATTAAACTTAAGATTGTATCTAAGTTGTTGACTAATAAGGATGTTTAGAATACATGTTTCTATTCATTTAATCTTAAGAGAAAACAACCCCCAATGAATGTTTGTTAATGGACTGAGTTTTATATAGAGGATCCATATCAGTTTGATAACGCCGGTGACCCGAAACCAAGGTTTGTTCATTGGATGAGATTAAGGGTGTGCATGAAATTAAACTTGGCTATATGAGTCTAAGGTGAACCATGCTGATTAATCGCAATAACTGGTCTTATACACTTAGTCAAAGTTTAACATTTGAGTGAGTAGGTAATATGTGGAATTAAGGTGAATTCTTGAATTAAACCTTTTGTGAGCAAATTTGAGCCTTAATGACATCATTTTTATGTCATTCTATATTCTTGATGTGTGATTATCTTCTAAGGTGAATTTTTCTCTAGGAATTGCTTGGAATCGCCTTGAGACCATATCAATACATGCATGTACAAAAGTGATAAAGGTCATCTCCCTTTAGTTTAAAAAGCCAACTTAATTTAATATCCTTTGTCAAACTGTTTGAGCTGAAACCTTTTTCTTCATAAATCCACAACAAGCAACTTAAACCTCTCCTATCTTTACCCATCGTAAATGTAAGTAGGCATTCTAACCACAAATCAGGTCACACTTATTGGAGAAATATGGAAAGCAAGGAAAAGAAAAAGATGAAGGAAATTGAAGAGGTTTAGTTTTGAGATGTGTGTGTATTGCTGTTTAAAAAAAGAAAAATATACAACAATGAAAAAAACCAAAAAAAATATTTGAAGTAATTTACCTTTGCAGAATGATGTGTTGATTCCTTTGCAATTAAAATTGTGTTTCTATAAGTGGTTAGGTGCTTTATTAATGTTTATGATTTTTGACTTTTTCCCATTTATCAATCCTTACTGATAAGTCAAATTATTTTTATATAATTTTGGGATGAATTGGAACTAATTTGACTTATCTTCATGTGAATTATGCACTTTATTTAGTTAATTCTCACACATTTCAACTTTATTGCTTAATAGGTATAATTAGAGAGATTTTGGGACAAAAGACATAACTTTGGCTGTAGATGTTGGATTGAGGCCATTCAAGTACACTTTCGAAGAGGACTTCGAGTTCTACAACTTCCGTAAAGACCTCGAGGAGAGATTTGTCCTTCTAAAGGGTCAAAAGTGTATATTTCTGAAGATGCTCAGTGTATGTCCGCCTAGCAGACATCATGTCCCTCCAAACAGACATGAGCAAAGAAGGAAGGTTGAAAGACCCGTGAATGTCCGCTTAATGGACTTTGACGGCACAGATACGATCTTTATTCCCCTGTTTAGTAAAAACTAGGTCTCTTTGACCCCAAGACACTATATATACTAATTTTGAAGGCCTAAATCGGGGCCTGACACTGAAAATGAGACAAGGAGATTGGATGCACGCAAAATAGGAAAAGAAGAGGAAGAAGGAGGATTGCATCAAGATTGGAGCAAGCTGGTTTTGTCTTCCCTCTCTATCTTCTCTCTCTACCCTATCTTGAATGTTGACAGTCTCTATGTATTTTGATTCTTTTATCATGTGCTGGAACTAAACCCAATTTAGGGTTAGGGATGTAGCCTATTTTGGGGGTTGATTGATGTTTTAGGGATTGATTGGTGTTGAATGAAAGTTCTTGGATTATATTTATCTTTCTTAAGCTTCATTGTTGTTTCTATGCTTGATCACCATAGATGCAATCTTAGGAATCATATGATGGACTGAGAGGTCAAGTATGATTTGTGCATTAGGAAGATAAACACATTAGATTTAGAGATAGAGATATCCTAAACTAGTGTGATAACTTAGGGTTGCTTGGTCTTAATGAATTTGACTAGTTAGGTTTCACATTGAGAGATGGTAATCAACTAGTTGGGTATTCTTGTATGTCTTGAGAAAGAATATAAGTGAATGTGTGCAATTGTTATTATAACTTGTCATTCAATCAATTCCATGATTTATCATTCAATCTCTTAAATTGGTGAATCCCGAAGCCCTAAGTCTAACCCATCAAATTTCCTTTGTTTGTTATTCATAGTCTTTACAATTGATTGTTCTCTCTAATCCGATCAATTTTTAAATTTCTTGTTGTTTTGGTTTAAGTAATTAGGATGAATTTAGTAGTGAGTATTTTAGTTCTTATGGGATACGACCTTGGATTACTTGATTTGTAGGTACTAGAAACGACTCTGTGCACTTGCAGATTTTGTTGACCACTTACCTTGGCCTATAGCAATACAACCTTGAAAAGGTCCTTTTGATTTGTGCATGTTTGTATTTCAAGTGGTGAAGAGTTAGTGAAAAAGCAAGCGTATGGTAGAATATTTGCATTAGAAGATTTTGAGCAAAACACTTTAGCTTTAAACACTTGAGCGTAAAAAGAGAAATCTGTGAGAAGAATTCACCTTGGTTTCATACTTGCCTTTGAACAAAGAATGTTTAATTTGACTTTGTTTATTTGTATCGGTAAAAAGTGATTATCATGTGTGTTTCAACCTAAGTCTTGTTGGATCAAGTTTAGTGAATTGTGTTCACTTAATCTTATGAAGGATGAATTGATAAAGTGTAGTTGTTTGGCATATTTTCTCGAGGGCAAGCAAAGGTTTGGTGTGGGGGAATTTGTTAAGTTGTCAATTTTGTACTAATTTTGGGATTAATTTC
Organism: Erythroxylum longipes; assembly: GCA_027563885.1. Lineage (NCBI taxonomy): Eukaryota > Viridiplantae > Streptophyta > Magnoliopsida > Malpighiales > Erythroxylaceae > Erythroxylum > Erythroxylum longipes. The sequence continues at coordinate 13,388 of JAOQMS010096960.1, read as the reverse complement.
TTTAATGTGTTGAAATTATTGTGCGAAATTGATGGACTTGTTTCTAAATTGTTCTCAGGTGGTTTTCAACATATGAAAGATGAAATTGTATTAAAAAGATGGGAATAAAAGAAAGAAAAATCGAATTTCCAGCTAGCAGAAAAAATATTGACTGAGCGTGGGCACGTTTCATCCAAAATCTTTATGATTTTGAAATTCAAATGTTGCTTTATAGATGGGGATTTATGACCTGAAGATTTGGGAGATATATCTGCTGAAGATTACTATAGGATGGAGGAGAGAGAGGGTCGAAAATCATTAAAAACGTGTACTATTCACGTTATCACTGTTCACGCATAGAATAAGCTAGTTTTCTTTTGGTTTTATTTTTTTCTATAGATAGTTTCTTATCATATTTTCTTGTTTTAGGCTAGAATTTTCGTATTTTTCATAAAGGACCAGGGATAGAGACTTTATCTTTTGTTATTATTCTATTTGCTCTTACTTTCTGTCATAAATAGCTAATTTTTTTTTTGGTTGAAGGAAACCTCATTATCATTTGTTATTGTGAGATGTTAAATAAAAGTTTCTTTCATTGATGAATATTAAGTGTCTTCTGAATTGTTTTTCATAATTAAATTGATTGATTTTTAGGATGCGCAACTAAGAATTGATTTGTTTAATTTATAGTTATATTAGTAGGATATGACGTTCAGTCTTGCTAATCACAAGTAGCAATTAGGATTGCCATCTTTAAGTTAGAGTTGAAAATTCTAAGAAGACACTTAACTAGATTAAATGCATGTTATACATATGTTGTCTTTTTCATTGGTTTCTTAGTTCTTAAAGCTGTTAATCAATTAAACTTAAGATCGTATCTTAGTTGTTGACTAATAAGGATGTTTAGAATACATGTTTCTATTCATTTAATCTTAAGAGAAAACAACCCCTAATAAATGTTTGTTAATGGACTGAGTTTTATATCGAGGATCCATATCAGTTTGATAACGTTGGTGAACCGAAACTAAGGTTTGTTCATTGAATTTTCAGATTTGGATATTTTTGTTATTTTTCATTTTCATCCGATTTTAATTTCTTTTAATTTACGTTAAATCAACTCCCCTTCATTTTCGACTCGTTTAACATTTCCTGTTAAAGTTCACCGTGGGTACGATCTCAACTCTTCACTAACTACATTTTTATTGCTAGAGTTAGCATTAATTTGGTTATAACAACAGTACCAATGGGAGGGATGTTATTGCACTGCAAATCATTGAGGAGGTTCGAGCAAAGCGGTGGGTGGATAAAGGCGTTGTTGGAGGAAGCTGAGAACGAGAGGATGCATCCGATGACCTTCATTGAATTGGCTAAACCCAATTGGTACGAGGGTGCTCTTGTGTTCGCTGTCCAAGGCGTGTTCTTCAACGCTTATTTTCTGGCATATTTGGCCTCTCCAAAGCTCGCCCACCGCATTGTTGGTTACCTTGAAGAAGAAGCCGTCAACTCGTACACCGAGTTCCCCAAGGACTTGGACAATGGCAGCTTCGAGAACGTCCCAGCTCCTGCTATCGCCATTGATTATTGGCGTATGCCTTCTGACTCCACATTTCGTGATGTTGTGATGGTGATTAGAGCTGATGAGGCACATCATCTAGACCTTAATCATTATGCATCGGTAAGAATATTATTCAATCAAATTGCGTATAAATTATATATGTTCATCGGATGATATGTTTTTAACATTTCCTTTTATTTTATTGACCTACAGGACATTCAATGTCGAGGATTAGACTTGAAGGATTCACCTGTTCCACTTGGATATCACTAAATAACAACCACTACTCCATATATTCAGGAACGCACACGATAGGATTGATTCTTATAATAGTTTGCAAAATAATTCAATCTGTAGATATAAAAATTGCATTGTTATGTTGTAATTGAATAAGAAGACACTATCGTTTGTTGCTGAAGTTCCTATCTTGCAATTTGCATTCATATAAAATCAAGAGAGGCTTTGAAAAAATACCAACTGAAACAATCCCAGGAAAAACTAATACAACTTTACTGGAACACTCAGTAATCTGTTCTTCATGTTCTTATCTTCCACCAACCGAAATCAGGTCTCGGATAGTATGATGATATCAGATATTCCTGAATGAATTTGAACTGCCTTGAGTTCTGTAGTATGAAGGTGATGCCACATCAATTGCTTGTCACTGAAGTTGCAGAGCACGAGCACTGCACCATTATTCAAAAACCCGTAAAATTGGTGCAGCTACTCCTAATTTTGTCCAAGACTCCTCTACCCCATAATCTTACATAACCTACACATGGAACTCAATGCTCTGCCTCGTATCAATTCTCAAACTAATTGCCAGAGATTGATTATGATTATGTTCCAGTTGTGGCACCCCTCCTCCGATGGTTGAAGTCCTCAATTGACTTTTAGTTCTGGAAGTTCGCAGAGAAGGGTTTCATCTACATTACAAAATTGAGCAGACTCGTGTATTACAAAATTGAGCAAACCCGTGTATTACAAAATGGGTTTCTGTATTTTTTGTTTTTTGAAAATCCACATGTGTTTTTAACGTGGCATTGAAAGACTAATTGACTTGTCTATAATGATGCGTGTATGAAACTTCTTAATTTCCGTCCAAAAAGCCTTAAATTGACTAGACTCATGAAAGTCTAGACTTTTTTTGAGCAAGTTACAAGTTTAAGTTCTAAACTAATCAAACCTAAAAACATTAGGCCCCAATTTGGGCTTTTAGCCTGAAAGAAATTTTAAAACTTTTGGATGCAGGTATAATTTATCCAATATCGAATAGCAAATGGGTAAGTCCAGTGCAGGTTGTGCCCAAGAAAACTGGTATGACAGTAATACGAAACTAGAATGATGAATTGGTACTAATGAGGTACAAAATGGGTGGAAAATGTGCATTGATTTTAGGAAGCTTAATTTAGCTACTAGAAAAGACCATTTTCTGTTACCTTTTGTGGATCAAATGTTAGAAATATTTGCTGGTAAATCATATTTCTACTTTTTGGATGATTTTTTAGGGTACTATCAAATATCAATTGCTTAAGAGGATTAAAAAAAGACTACATTCACATGTCCCTTTGGAACGTATGCTTTTAGGCGAATGTCGTTCGGTCTCTGTAATGCTCCAAGTACGTTCGAAAGATGTATGATGAGTATATTTTATGAGTGTATTGAAAATTGCATTGAAGTATTCATGAATGATCTCACTGTTTATGGAGATTCATTTGATGATTGTTTAAATCATTTATCTAAGGTTTTTAAACGATGCATTGAGACAAATTTGGTCTTAAATTATGAAAAATGTCACTTTATGGTAGATCAAGGCACTGTTTTAGGACATGTGATTTCATCCAAGGGCATAGACGTTGATAAACCTAAAGTGGACTTAATTGTGAACTTACCTTACCCTACAAACGTTAGGGAAGTTCAATCCTTTCTTAGACATGCAGGATTTTACTGCAGGTTCATTAAAGATTTTTACAAGATAGCAATACCTTTACAAAGTTGCTATAAAAAGATGCTCCATTTGACTTTAGGAAGGATTGCAAGGAAGCTTTTGACAAACTCAAGGCACTACTAACAACTATGCCTTTTATTCAGTCACCAAATTGGGTTCTTCTGTTTAAGATTATGTGCGATGCTAGCAACTATGTAGTGGGAGCTGTTTTAGGCCAAAGGATTTAGAAAAGAAGTCACGTTATCTTCTATACTTGTAGGACATTATCTTCTATACTTGTAGGACATTAGATGTTGCGCAATGCAATTATTCTACAACTAAGAAAGAGCTTTTAGCAATTGTTTTTGCTTTAGATAAATTTATATCTTATCTGTTTGGCTCTAAAGTTATCGTTTACTTTGATCATGCAGCATTGAAATATCTTCTGGCAAAGAGGGAGTCCAAACTGAGGCTAATACGATGGATTATGCTACTTCAAGAGTTTGATTTGACAATAAAGGATAATAAGGTGCGGAAAATTCAGTAGCAGATCACGTGAGCAAGTTAGTAAGAGATGAAGATATTTTGCCTATTTCTGAAACTTTTCCTAATGAACAATTGTTCCAAACGAAAAGTATGGTTACATGGTACGGTGACTTGTTAAATTATTTAGTTACTAGAACTTTACCTTATTACATTAGTAAGTCTAGGAAGGAAAAGATAAGAAATGAGGCAAAATATTATGTGTGGGATGAACCGTTTTTATGGAAGTTTTGCTCTGATCAAATTATAAGGCATTGTGTGCCAAAAAATGAACAAAATTTTGTCTTAGCTTTTTGTCACAAATATGCATGTGGAGGTCACTTTGGCTTCAAAAAGAACTGCTAGAAAGTTTTGGAAAGTGGATTATATTGGGAGACTTTATTTAAAGATGCTTATGTGTTCTGTAAAAGTTATGACGGAAGTCAAAAGATAGGTACATTATCTCATCGCAATGAAATGCCTCAAACCCTAATTCTTATGGTTGAAATATTTGATGTATGAGGTATTGATTTTATGGGGGCCCTTCCCTTCATCTTGTGAATTTTCTTACATACTTTTGGTTGTTGATTACGTTTCCAAATGGGTGGTAGCAAAAGCCACTAGAACTGACGATTCTGCAACTGTATTATAAAAACTAACATTCTTAATACATTTGGAATACCAAGTGCCATCATTAATGATCAAGCGAGTCATTTTTTGCAATAAATCTGTGGCAACGCTATTTTGAAAGTATGGAGTGCATCATCGAGTAGCCACAGCTTACCATTCACAAACGAAAAGACAAGCAGAAGTATCGAATAGAGAGGTGAAATCCATCTTAGAAAAAGCTGTGAACCTAGTTGAAAGGATTGGAGTTTATGATTGGATGATGCTCTTTGGACATGCCGTACAACTTATAAGACACCGATAGGAATGTCTCCTTATCGATTGGTTTTTGGTAAAGCATGCCATGTACCGGTGGAAATTGAACATATAGCCTATTGGGCGGTGCAACGTTGCAACATGGATTTGGTGAAAGCTGGAGAGGAAAAGAAGTTACAACTACAAGAGCTAGAGGAAATAAGGTTGGATGCTTACGAAAATTTACAAAGAGAAAACCAAGTTGTTCCACAATAATATGATCTTAAGGAAACAATTTGAGGTTGGACAGAAAATGTTATTGTATAATTCTCGATTAAAGCTCATCCCAGGTAAATTACATTCTAGATGGCTTGGTCCATTAGTTATTGCTAATATCTTTTCTCCTGGTGTAGTGGAAATAAAAAGTTTAGAGACCGAAAAGATTTTTAAGGTTAATGGACATAGACTGAAACCATTTTATGAGTAGATGATAGTTTCCAGTACGGTGAACATTAATTTGGAACTTCCATCATATGAAGAAGTTTGAGAAGAACCGATCCTGTCGAGCATGATGACATTAAATAATTGCACTCTTTAGGAGGCAACCCGAAATATGATAATTTTATTTTGTTTTGTTTTGTTTTATTTCTTTATAGGATGCATTTTTTTGTTTTTGAAACATAGATTATTGAAAAAAAATTTCAGACTACTAAATCTCATAAGGCGAGATCTCGCTTTATGTGATTTAGTGTCCTGGAATGAGGATCTTAAAATTCCAGACTACTAAATCTCATAAGGCACTAAATCTCATAAGGCTCGCCTTATGAGATTTAGTAATCTGGAATTTTAAGATCCTCATTCCAGGACACTAAATACTCGCCTTATGCGATTTAGTGTTTTGAAATTGATACACTAACATTAAAAAATAAAAAATAAAAAAATAATTTAAAAATAAAAACTGTATTTTTTTACTCTCATTTAATTAATTATGTTATTTACTTAATTATTGTTTTTAAATAAAAAAACCTAATCTGCTTGTTTCGTGTTTTGTAGGAAAAGACAATTCACAAAATTTCCACACACGCAACAACCTCCCAACGCTGCACACCCATCAGCAGTCTTCCACACACAAGCAGCCATCTCCCCTACACCACGACACCATCTTTTTCTACTCCACACACAACTCCATAACACACGCAGCCCTCCAACACACGACGCACCTTGTCCCACTCCCACACCGCATGATATTGCTGTTGCCTGCAACAAAATTAATACCAACTTTAGCAATAAAGAATATAGTTAGTGAAGAGTTGAGATCGTTCTCATGAGGAACTTTAATGGAAAATGTTAAACGAGTTGAAAATGAAATGGGGATTTTGAATTGACGTAAATTAAAAGAATTAAAAAGGCTGAAATTGAAAAATAATAAAAATATTCAAATCTAGAAATTCAGTAAACAAACCTTGGTTTCAAGTCATCGACGTTATCAAATTAATATGGATCCTTGATATAAAACTCAGTCCATTAATAAACATTCATTGGGGGTTGTTTTCTCTTAAGATTAAATGAATAGAAATATTTATTCTAAACATTCTCATTAGTCAACAACTTATATACAATCTTAAGTTTAATTGATTAATAACTTCAAGAACTAGTAAACCAATGAACAAGACAACACATGTATGAGATGCATTTAATCAAGTTTAGCTTCTTCTTAGAATTTCCAACTTTAACGTAAAAATGATAATCCTAATTGCTACTTGTAATTAGCAAGACTAAACGTCATATCCTACTAATCTAGCTATAAATTAAACAAATCAATTCCTAGTTATGCACCCTAGAAATCGATCAATTCAATCATGAAAAATAAATCAGAAGACACTTAATATCCATCAATGAAAGAAACTTTATTTAGAATCTCACCATACTAAATGATAACACGGTACACTTCAACCAAGAAGAAAAGTTTAGCTACTCATAACAAAAGTAAGAACAAATAGAATAATAACAAAAGATAAGGTCTCCATCCCTAGTCCTTTATGAAAAATACGAAATTCTAGCCCAACATAAGAAAAATTTGATAAGAAACTTTCTGCAGAAAAACAAAAAAAAACAGAAGAAAAACCCAGCCTATTCTATGCGTGAACAATAACTCACGTGAACAGTATATGTTTTTAATGATTTTCGATCCTCTCTCTCCTCCATCTTATAGTAATCTTCAGCAGATATATCTTCCAGATCTTCAGGTCGTAAATCCCCATCTATAAGGCAACATTTGAATTTCAAAATCATAAAGATTTTGGATGACTCGAATCTGATTTGAAATCAGATTCTGCATATAGGTTCTTTTCCTTATACGTGCCCACGCTTAGTCACTATTTTTTCTGCTAGCTGGAAATTAGATTTGTCTTTATTTTATTTTCGTCTTTTTGGTCAAATTTCATCTTTCATGTGTTGAAAACCACTTGAGAACAATTTAGAAACAAGTCCATCAATTTCGCATAATAATTTCAAAACTTTAAAGAAGTTTATCCCAAAATTAGTACAAAATTGACAACTTAACAACACACTTAGCTCCTAAGCCAACACCGCCATCCCACTCCTACGCAGCACCCAACAACGCCACTCTCTCACATGCACGCAGAAGCACTTAGCCTCCCACACACGACGCACCCAGCATCGCAGTCTTCACATAGCAATCTCACTTAACGCTGAAACCTAATAACCAACACCCCACTCATCCACGCTTATCCACGCACACCTTTGTCTTAGATTTAGTTGTAATGGGTTGTTCTAAGGCTACAACCAAGACCACAATAAAAGGCAATTCACATATGAATGTCAAATCAGCTGAAAGCTCCGAAGTCGGTAATAAAAGGAAGCGTGTGCAGATTGTGAAAAATACTTTGGTTCTACCACCTGTTGAGTCGGATTTATGAGGATGTCTAACTTTCAACACCAAAGAGCGAAGACAATGGTATGCTGTTATTAAAACTCGACAAATTGTTGCGGGTAAGTATGTACACTACCCTTCCCTAGAAGAATTGGATATTAAGGAAAAATTTGACGTTCTGCTTATCGATATGAGTTGGAAGTACTTTGTATTGATTAGTTGTCCTGTTTTTATTGAATTAACTAAGGAGTTCTACACTACATTTAAATTTGACAAACTGGATAAATTTACTTTAAGTAGTCCTAATGTGATTCAATACAGACTAATAGGAGTCAAATTCAAACAAAGTGTCACTGAGTTCAATTTAGCCTTAGGGTTAATAGATGAAGATTATGCTAATTCGACTCTTTATAAAAAATTTGTCGTCGACTATGGTGAATTCAACTCTTTTTAAGCATGGAAATCAATGTCTTCTAATCCTTTTCCTTATACTCCCAGTTAATCCAAGGGTGGTGATATCAATAAAATGGAGTGGATTTATATGTAGCGTTTCTTAGCATTTAGTTATTCCGGCTAAAAGGCTATTGCATGTGCATACACTAAGGTTGAATTGTTCTTTATTCGGTGTATGGTGAATAAAGTGCGTGTCAATTTAGGTGTTTGGTTGGCAATGCAATTTAACACTGTTTTACCTTTAAACAAACATTTATGTCTCGGTTCTCTTATCACTCATTTGGCTATTAATTTGAATTTACTTGATTTGATTGACACCGATATGTATATAACCTATGAGATGGAAACTTTGGATAGAATTTGTTTAAACAAGATGGGTGTGATTGAAAGACAACGGAGAACATTTCACGATCCCACCGAGAGAGGTTCATCATCAAGACAACGAGAGCATAGTACCATTCACCCCACTTTATATCTTCCGGCTTCGCAGATTCAACAAGATTATCATTCTCAGCTGGATAGATTGGAACTCAAAATTTAAAAAATGGAGAAAAATTTGGATGCTCTACTTCAATTTATGGGGGTTGTACTTCTATGCCCTTCTTCACCATAGTACACACCCTTTCCAATGCTCACATCTCAGGGGTCCTCTAATCTTTATTTCTTTGATTATCTTTATTGAGTTGTGAGTATCTTATGCATACATTAGGGAAAATGTATGAATTAGGTGTTGGGGAGCGAATGTTTATATTATGATAAACTTTGGATTTTGTTTGGACTCATGATATGTTGATTCATATATTAATTATTCTTTATGATAGCTTCATAATTTTCTGATTGTTGTTCACGAATAATTCTTAAGTTAGGACACATTTTTGGTTTAAGATCTAATGCATGAGAGAGACAAGCATGAATAGCGCTTTCATTGAATTATTTCAAGTATCTCATTGATTTTGTTGAACGAAAAGTGTGCAAGACTTGATGCAATTTTTGACACCTATTTGAGCTTTGAGCCTAAGATCATTCACCACATAAGTGCTCATATATATCTTTTGTTGCATATTATCCAACATAGCTTGTCTATACTAGAACTTGCTTTCGAATATATATTGAGATCACATTTTTGATGACTTTGTATATAAAGATGACGAGGACATTTAGGATAACCGTATTTTGACCTAAACAAGGCTACATTAATTTTTATCCCTATAAAAACAATTTGAGCCTTAACCTTTCTTTCTTGCATAATAACCTTGTTACAAGCCGAATTTACCCTTTTTGTTGTTGATAGCCTTAACCCTTAAATTGAAGAAATTATATCGAGCTTATTTGTATAGGATTTTGATTATTTCCATGAAAAGTTAATTAGATGATTCAAGTTGCATTGTTTTTATTTCTTAGGAGAAAAAAAACAAAAGCAAAATAAAAAAAACAAAAAACCTCCTCTTTGATATTTTTGTTAAAATAAGTAAAAAGCAAAAAAAGGAAAAAAGGAAAAGACAAAGTGATTAAAAGAGATGTCATTTGAACCAAGTGAATTTTGATTTAAGTTGAAACTTGTGTGTATAAGTTTGTATGATTCTCCTCAATTTATTTAGCCAAAAAGTTCCTTTTGTCATACCTTACCTAAGCCACGTTATAACTCTTATTAAATTCCTTTGATTTACACATTATGTTCATTTTTTCTAGTGGTGGAGATATGATTCTTGAGCAAGCTTATAGAAATAACTCGCTATGTTTTAATTTGAGAGCTTAATGAACCCTAAACACTTTGAGCGTATAAAGTGAAATCCTTGTAAGGGTGTAAAGTCTTGTTCATTTGATTCTGATGGAATTGATGAGATGCTATGTTTTAACAATGTGTCCTATGAGTGCTTATTCTTTCGATTGTTATTTTATCTTAACCCCTAAATGTGAATTAGCTTTTAGAAATTTCTGGATGAAATGGAAGGAGGTGGGAGGTTGTTGTGAAGTTGATTAATGTATTGAATTGATGTATGCTGAGGACAAGCATGAGTCCGGTGTGGGAGAATTTGATGAGATCTTATCTTGACTAATTATTTGATATTATCTCCTTTGTTTTGAATTTATTTTTGTGCTTAAATGTTAAAATTAATGTTTGTTTTGTTTTAGGAGATACAAAGTAGATAATAATGACAAATTTTGGATAAGATGAAGAGCTTGATGCAGTGGATAAGACTGATCACTTGAAGAGTTGGAGTTTAACTGGGAAACTTCTTCTTATCCCTATCATGTAGGAGTTTGATTTTGAATTCATTTTAGATAGACATCTTTACAAGTTAGAGTTAGATTAGGATTAGATTAGAAAATCCTATAAAAGGGACGTTTCTCACAACAGAAAGGGGTTCTCTTTTCTTACATTTTTAGCAATTCTTAGTCTTTCTTCTATCTTTGTTATTAGAGCGAAAGCCATGTGTGGCTAAACTCAATTGTTCTGATTCAAGGGGATTCGAAATTCTAGTTGTAATCTTATGATGTTTTGTATTTCAAACTTTTAATCACGTTTTAATTCAAGTATTTCTTTTTTTGAGTTATCATATTACATGAATGATTGATATTCAATTAATTTGAAATTTTAATTTATTATTGATTATTCTATCGCTATCTAGGAATTCAGTGATCCGTAATTATCATGAAGGATTGGTACAAGTAGCAAATAGATTATTTATGAATTTCCATATTTAACTTATGGTAAACAAGAAAACTAAATTGAATAGTTGTAGCTATCTCGATTATTTAATTTAGGGTTTAGTCTTTTTCACGGAGCTTATTGCTATCATTTATTTGATATGGAATGCTATCAAACCTAGTCAATAGATGATAAGTTTTGGTTTGGATGCTAGTTTTGAACCAATTAATTTAGGAAATTTTGAGACTTATTACGACTATCCTAATATGTTTTGGACTAACTGCTTGAATTGTGAAAATATTCTTTTTAGACCAATGATCAATGTTACAATTAGATAAGATCTTACCCTTGAATCGAAGTTTGATAATCTTGACTTTCTAGTACTTAAATTCAGTTAATTTAATTTAATTTGTTTTGTCTTATTTTTAGTTAATCAGTTTCTTAATCAAAAACCCTTCATTTAATTTTATTGCTTGAAACTAAGAAACTAGTCTTCAGTTCTCTAGGGATTCGACCTGGTTCCATGACTACTACAAAAGTTTGAAGAATTGGTGGGGGCTTCGATAACCCGACCAATAATATGTCAAATTATAATTTATAAGTAGATGGATTATGCAAGTTTTAATATCAATTAAGATGAATCATGTTGGTCTAACAAAACACAATCTAGGTTGTTAATGAGCTTTGTTTTGTTACAGAAGTATTGATTTTCTTCAAACAAATCTTTTTTATTGATTGGTAATTGGTTTTGGAGGAGCAGTTTCTTTTAATTTCTATTTTTTAGTTTTTAGTTTTTAGTTTTTAGCTTTTATTTTTAATTTTTAATTTAAATAAAATAATTATTTATTTGATTATGAATATAAACATAATTAATATTTATTATTAATAATTAAATTTAAAGATACATTAATTAAGTAAATAATTTTATTTTATATTATATTTATTAATAAATATTAATAATAAATTCATTGTATTCTATTTAAAAAATTTTAAAATCTTATTTCTAAGGTAAAATTATTTATTAATATAAATTTTAAATTTATTATATAGAATCAAATATTTGAGGATTGATTTTTTTATTTTCGTAAGTAAATATTTTAAAATATTAAAATATTAAATGTATTTATTAAATAATTATCAATTTAAAATTTTAAAAATTAATTAATATAATATTATAATAAATTAAATAATTAAATTTTATTGGTCATAAAAATAAAAATAAAAATAAAAATAAATAAATAGATTCTAAACTAAACTTGTCTTAAATTTATGGTTTATAAAAAATAAAATTTTCAATTACCAAAATTAATGTAAGCATTAAGTTATAAAGCTATTATTTATTATTTAGAAATTTCTATTGTGTAATAAGGCCACTTATTTAATTGTATTGAAGAATAATTCAAAGTCAATATTGTTATAAGTCAGCGAGTTTGTTTAGGCTGTTTACTTTATTCTAGCTATTCAAAATTTTGAATTTTTTGTTTGTTCGGTTAATTTGTTACTGAGATACTTGTTCAAGTTTGTTTCTTTATTGCTTATATATTTAGGCCGTCATCATCAATGTTAAACACACACTCGACCATTAATAAAGTATTTTATCTTTTGCATTATCTCTTCTTTTCGGCTCTTTCACGTTTTCGTTTAGCTAACAAATTTGGTATCAGAGCTAGAATGATCCATTTCAAGTCCTTCTCAAAATTCGTTCACTCAAGTCCAAAGACCTAACACCACAATTTGTCCTTTTTCTCAAATAGCAGTAGCAACAAGATTTTCCTCTTCTCAACCAATCATTCCTATTTTTTATGGAGAAAATATGAGTGGTATAACATCAATGAAAACTTTGCTCAAATCCCAAGAGCTATGGGATTTGGTAAAATATGGATTCGTTGAAATTCTGGAACCCAATGAAGGAGCGGAAGAAAGATTGAAGGAAACCAAGAAGTGGGATGCCAAGACATTATTTATCCTCCAAAAAGCAGTCCAGGAGACTATTTTCTCAAGGATTGAAGCAGCAACCACATCACATTAGGCATGATCAATTTTGTAGGAGTTACAAGGTGGTTCAAAGGTCATTACAGTGACATTGCATCACTAAGGCGTGACTTTGAGATATTAATTATGAAGAATAGTGAATCAATTGCTGACTTTTTATCAAGAGCAATACAATTTCAATGCGCTCCGATAGTGAGCAAATTCTATAAGAGACAATAGTTGCAAAGGTATTAAGAAGCCTAACTTCGAAATTTGATAATGTGGTAGCTGCTATAGAGGAAGCAAAGGATTTATCAACTCTTTCGATTGATGAACTGATGAGATCTCTTTAAGCTTATCAGTCAAGAATGAACAGATTGATTGAGAAGAAAGAATAAAAAACATTTCAAGTTATTAAGGAAAGTATCAATTATAGGTTGTATTTATCCTTATTATGGTATAGATTGATATGGTGGACAAACCGTGTAGAGTTACTATAAAATAGCCTAAACTTTAGGTAGTGATATGCTTAACATACTTGTATATATATCAGAGCTGTACATCAAGAAAAATAATA
>JAOQMS010096922.1:0-18952 GCA_027563885.1 Erythroxylum longipes | reverse complement strand
AGTGAAAATGAGCCTCGAGCTCAAAAGTGATTAAGAGCCTAAGGCTCACTATGTATAATGAGCCCTGTATCCCCCAAATGGATAAGGGACAGTTAGCAATGAGTCCTATATGAGACAGTCTAGGCACTCGGTCACAACAAAGTAACAAATAAAAAGTGAGTCTCATGTGCATTGCATATGCATTATATGGGTGATTAAATTGTATTGAATGTTAAATATGAAATGTTGTGAATGCGATTATGTGTTATGTGACTGGGTGAGCCATCGATGATGGTCACTCATTGAGTTCACAAAACTCACCTAAAATTTGCAATTATTTTTCAGGATCAGAAGAATACCCCGTTAGGCCAACGGCAGTATACCTACAGCATACAAGTGAAGGATAGAGGTTGGGATCAGTTCGCATCTGCATTGCATTTCTTTAATTTGTATTGAAGTGTTCATTTCACAACTTTTGTATAAATTTGTATTTCAAAGCAACTAAAGTGGTTTGTATTTGTAAAAAGGGCCCAAATGGCTATTGTAAATATTGGTGATTGTATTGTGTTGATTGAAAATGGTTATGAAATAAAGTGGGGCCCGATTTGATTATGGATTTTTACGGATCATGTTTGTGGGTGTGGGGTGTTACAGGGCGCGTGATTTTCAGGCTCCCCATCTGACACAGACATGCTGCATACGCCAGCTACTGCACAGTCGTTGAACAGATGCTGGCTTGTACTCTGCATGCGTCAAACGGGCTTCCTTGGCCCAAGACTCATATTTGGGTTGGTTTTTTTGGACCTTTGAGCCATTAAAGGATAAGATTGGGTTATTAAATGATTAATTTTATGGATTTTAGATTTGGTTTATATTATGTAATCTTGATTATTAATTAATTAAGTTATGGACTTTAATCCTAAGTAAAATAATTTTGTGATAGGTCATAATGGATTGTTTAATTTATAATTGATTTATTTTCTATGCATAATATAATTTTGAAAATCTTTTCCATATTATATGTTTTATTTAGTACTTTAAATATTTTATATTATGCAATGTTTGGAATTAAATTTTCTTATTTTATGTTGAATGTGCTACATGACAAAATAGTAATTTAGAATAGTTTGTTATTCGCCAAAGTGACCAAATTAATTAAATTAAAATTTTGTCTTGTATGATAATTTTCTAATTAAATGTTTGTTGCATGGAAAGCTTGTTTGTCACCAAAAAGGCCTAGCTTGAAAATATTAAACATTTAATTGTGAATGTTTCTATTGTTCATGTTGATATGATGTTATTAAAATGACATAAAGGTTGAACTGAACAATTAAGATTATTAATTATAACACTAAAAAGTCACTCAAAGGTGGACCATTGCTTATAATTAATAACATTAAAGAGACTTATCGACCTACTTGGTGAATATGTTTGTATATCCAAAGATAACATGCACACTTGCTTGAGCATGATTGATTGTCTATCAAAGTGTGTATATATATGTTAACATCATCATGGATTGTGGATATGTGTTTAAGTATCAGCCAAAGATGGACTTAAATCTATATATATTAAAGTTTGTTATTGCTGAATCTAGTAATTCTACTCAAAGCATTAATGCGTGGGCTATATATTGTATTTTCAACATAAACTAATTTGTTTGCCTTAGGAAATGGCTTGATCAATGGTCTGAATTATGTGGATTGGTCCGAGCAAATCCAGTTTCAATTGGGTGTAATGGATTTGGACTTTGCCATAGTTTCAGATACAAGGCCTACAACCATAACTGAGACTAGTTCTGAAACTGACAAGTCTTATTATGAGGCTTGGGAATGGTCTAACAGGTTGAGCTTGAATTTGGTAAGAATGAAAATCATAGAAAATGTGAAGCCATCAATGCCTAAGACAGATAATGCAAAGGAGTTCCTGTTTAAGCTTAAGGAATACTCTCAATCTGATATAGCTGACAAGTCCATAGTAGGGACTTTAATGAGTGAGCTAATGAACAAGAAGTTCGACTAGTAACAACCCATTCACGATCATGTAACTCATATGTCAAACCTAGCTACAAAGCTGAAATCTATGGGTATGGATGTGATTGAGTCTTTTCTAGTACAGTTCATTATCAACTCACTTTCTCTAGAGTTTGGCCAGTTCCAAGTGAATTACAACACTATTAAAGAAAAATGGAACTTGCAAGAGATTAAGGCCATGTTGATTCAGGAGGAAGGGAGATTGAAGAAAATGAAGGAGCACTCCGTTCATCTCACATTTCATCTAGGAGCTAGTAGCAGCAAGAACAAACCAGGAAAGAAAGACAAAGATAAAGACAAAGCTCTCAGCAAAGTTAATGAGGGCTGAATTTATAAAGATAAGAGATGCCACTTTTGCAAAAAGCCTGGTCACTTCAAGAAGGATTGCCCTAAAAGAAAGACTTTGTTCAAAAAAAAAAGGTACATACTATGTCTCAGTATGTTTTGAATCAAATCTTATTGAAGTGCCTAATAATACCTGGTGGTCAAATTCTGGTGAAACTACTCATGTGTCACATGTTAAGCAAGGATTCCTTTCAATTCAAACAATAAACGAAACTGAAAAGTTCTTATATATGGGGAACAAAATGAAGGCACGGATAGAGGGCATCAGGACGTACAGATTGATCTTAGACACTGGGTGTTACCTGGATCTAGAAAAGTGTCTTTATGTTCTTGAATGTGCTAGGAATTTATTTTTTGTTGCAAAGTTGGATGATGTAGGATTTTAATTTAAGATTGAAAACGGTATTTTTCCATTGTATAAACACAAGTACAATTATAGTTCTGGTACTTTAATTGATTGTTTATATCGTTTCAATCTTGATGTTGATTTTGCTGAATCTCTGTTTCATGTTGACCATATTATAGGAAGTAAACATAGTGCATGATCGCAAGGTTATACACGCTAAGTTTTAATATTTATTAACCTTGGTAAATTCCACAAGCGCATAGGTCGTTCACATAGTACCTAAGGTGTCGATCCCACAAGGAGGGAAGTCTAGTCCTAAAATCTAAGGTCGTACTAAACTACAATAATTTAAAACAAATAACTAATGCAGAAAATAAACCAATCAAATAATTAATTTCAAGAATTGAATTGCGGAAATCTAAACAAGATAACAAGTCACACAAACCAATCCCAAAACCAACCTAGAAATTATCAAGTGAGAGAAAGAGAGTTTTAATAAGAAAATAATGAAAACCTAATCAGTTGTGCAATTATCAAATTAATGGGTCTAGACGGTCCTAGGGTGAATTACTCTTTCTCGAGTTATAATTCTTAACCCTAATTGATAGTCCCTAATTTAAATTATGGAATTGTGATCTCTCGATTCACAATTGACTCAAAACCTAAATTAGTTCTAATTTGTTTAATAACCTACTAGGAACCTATGCTCGATCTCTCGTTACATGATTATACAGGGTTGATTTAATTCTTTACCTATTAAATCACCTAACCCTCATTAGCCCAACTTGATTATTTTCACTCGGCTCACCTTCTCAGTCTATTGTTAAGTTATTAAGAGCATAATTGAATCACAATTAAATCAATAAAAAATACAATCAATCAAACTTTATTAATCTAAAAAATCAAAATCCCAAAGGTGAGTATAAAGAAAAACTCAACATTCAACACAAACTATTCTCAACACCTATTTCAATTCTATACATAAATAAAATTGAAATAACCGAAAGATATGTCGGGAACGAAATTGCAGAGGTAGCGACAACGAACAACCACCTGTTCCAGGAAGCATGTCGTGTCAAGCTTCTTTTCTGTGTTTCTCTTCTTTTGTCTCCTTCCTCAATCTCTCGATTTCTCTCTAGGTTTTTCCAAAATTGGATAACGTGAAGGTTCTCCTTTTCAGACTCTCTAAAATTGCTGCATCTGTCTCATAATGATGTATTTATACTTGGGAGGCTCTAAGTTAAAGTCGGGGTTGAAATGGTCTGAAAAATCTTGCGAAATTCAAATTTTTGCTTCAACCTGATGCAAGTTACGATCGTGGCCCAGAGTGCATGATCGTGGCCCCAAAGTGCACGATCGTGACTTGGATCCAAGCTCTCTATCACGACTGTGCCCAAAGTGGACGATCATGGCCTGGCTGCCTTGGCTCATCCTTCTCTGTCACGATCGTGACCTGTTGTGCCACGATCGTGGGCTATGTTTTTGGCCTGAACCTCTTCACAATTTCTCCATTCTTTGCTATTTACCCTGAAACACTAATAAACACACCAAGATACCTCAAAAATATAATAATTAAGCTCAAAGACTCATACTAACCTATAAAAATACTTAAACACACAAACTAATACAATTAAAACCTAAATACACACTCAACACTCAAATGCATCCTCAATACATAACAAATTAAATCCTAAAACACAATGCAAATGACAACTACCAACATCCCCACACTTAAATGTTTGCTTGTCCTTAAGCAACCAAAACAACAAACATAACAAACACGAAGCACACAATGCAAAAATGAGACAATGGCTGTAACTTCATGAAATAAATTTAATCTTGAACACAATCTGACAAGTTACATCTACAAAATATATATCTAAGGGCTTTGAACTAAATATACAAGTTAATCAGGATCTAAGTGATAATTCAATTATCCTTGTCAATTGTATACACACATTAATAATTCTTTGGTCCTTCAGACTCTGTAACTATTCCTAAGTACATTTTCATGAAAATTCAAGCTTATTACAAGTATGGTAGGTTTTTTTTATTACAAACACATTTTTTTAAAGCACAGACTTAGTCTTTTAATCGGAGACAAACATTGGTGATGAATGTCGATCCGGTTACTCTACTAAATCCTTTTATTAGACAGCTTGGTTGAAATGTCATTATAGCCTTTTGACGCGAAGGCAAACATCTGTTATGCGTATTGATCCGGTTACTTAGCTATTATCACGTTTTCAACTAGTTATTAGCTCTATTCATAACCCGAAGGTCAGCGGAATAGTGATTTATTAACAAAATATACATTTTTTCTACCTTGTTTTTAGCTCTTCGTTTTCATGAAAAATACTAGTTAAGCTACTTAAGTTAAAGGGCCTCAAATTATGGATGAATGTCATAACCTAGAGGGTTCTAAATTTACAGTAAGTCCTAATTAAGCTGTATATTTATCCAAAGAACCCTAATTCACTAATTTTGTGAGCGAATGATCATTTACATCCTACTAAACTATGCTCAAAATCAAATGAATTTCACTTCATCTAAGCTATTGACACATTCAAACAATTCACACAATACAATCTAATAACTATTATACAGTATGCAAAATCACATACATAAGTAAAACACTTAATCCCTCCCCACACTTAAACAACATATTGTCCTTAATGTGAGAAGGAAGCACACATCACATAAGATAAGAAAAGACAACAGAAATTAAAGTGACAGAAAACAAATAAAAATAAACATAAAAACAAAATAGAACTGAAGGCTAATTTGGAAAAGAAAAATTAGTTTAGGTGTAAATCCTAAGGAGATGGAGGTGGTGATGGTGTCGGAGGCGGCAATTGAACACTATGAGACTCGAAAAATTGATGGATCCGTCGAATATCCTGACTCTGGCGTCGTTGTGTGCACGCCATCTCTACAAGTGTCTTGTTAGTCTTGGTGATTGCATCCAAAACCTTCTTCCAACCTTGTCCTTCTTCCTCAGATTCTTCATTGGTGGATTCCTCTTGTGCCTGTCAAGGTGGCCCTGAACTTAAACTTGCCTAATTTGCCCTAATTCGAACATGTGTCTTTTGGCTGATATCCCTAAGTTCCATATTATGGGACTTAAGGATTTCAGCCCGCCATAACTGATGGTGGTTTAGGAATTCCGGGAGGTGAACAGTTAATTCCCTCCATTCCGCACCAAAATGTTCTGCGATGGCCAACACTATATACCCCATTCCTAGATTGTTACTCCTCTTGCGCGGAGTTGCAACAATGGCATTAAGTACATAGGTGGACGTGCATACTGGAATACTATGGTCCATGCACCATAGTATAAAAAGTTCCTTGGTAGAACACCTGTTGGTTTCAGTCTTATTAAAGACCAGCTGACACATAAACTTGTGCAGTAACAAGTGGTCGTGAGACCGTATAATAATGTTATGAGAATTTTTGGCATGAAAATGCTCAATTCCAGTAAGTTCATTCCAGTATTGAGAAGGACGGAAGTCATCATATTGATCGATGATAGGGGATTTGAGAAATCCACACATCTCGCACATGATTTCAACATTTAATTTATAGGCTCGTCCTCCCACTCTAAACCACAATTCTTTTGGATTCCTATGATCGTAGGTCAGGGAAGTAAAAAATTCCAATGTAAGCTCCTCATAAACATGGAATTGAAATCGAATAAATTGAGCCCACTAGATCCTCTCAGCTAGGTTTTCTATCTGCTCACGCAATTCTAGCCTATCTAGTGTGTCAAAGTCAAAATACTTAGGAACTACAATTTGTCTAGAACAAAGGGAACGAAAATGAGTACCTTTCTCCTTGGTGTAAATTGGAAAGGGTGTTTCGAAATCTGCTGCTTGGTTTCTTCGTCCCCGTCCTGTAACTTGTTATCATCTATATGGTTCCGACGGGCTGATTGTTTAATGTATGACATGATTTGGTAAAATTTAGAAGGAATTTGGAAGGTCAAAATTTTTAGTGAGAGGTGAGAGTAGTTAGATGCTTGAATTCTAGAGAGATAAAGTGAAAATGAAAGTTATAGTGAAAGTGAAGTTAGAACTGAATATGTAGGTGATAAAAGGGTAAAATGGCAAAGTTGTTTTAAAAATTTTCTCGCCTTTCCCTTTTGCTGCATAGTCGCACGATCATGACCAGCGGCGTACCACCACTTCTACGTTGCTCCTTTTTGTTTTTTCTCCAATCTTATCACTTCCACTACTTGATTCTTTTATGGCTCTTTTTCATCTCTCCTTTTATACTTACACGATCATCCACATAGTTCTGAATTCCTACTCCTTTTTCAATTTTATTCAATAAAAATGAACCTAACTATAAAATTTCAAATGTTCTAATAAAATTAACAACGAAAATAATTTTATTTATTTATTAAGTTTTCCATGGGTTGCCTCCCATACAACGCTTCTTTTAACGTCAGTAGCTCGACGCTCCCTTAAGCTCACAGTGGTTGGAATGAATGGTTCGATGATAGCATCTTCATTAATCTCAAAGTTTGAACACAAGCTACCATGCTACATTCCCCACCTTTTGTGTAATTTTCCTTTCCTCACCTTCTCCTTCGCAAGCGCTTCTTCTTGAAACCATTCCCAAGATCTTTTATTATTAGGCCCTATTTCTGGAGTCTAACTCGTGAGTCAAACGTGAGCGCATCACTCTGTAGGGTTCTTGTAATGAAATCTCATTAGCCATCATAGGTTCATCTTCATTCTCATAACATCCCACAATTCCATATTTAAACACTTGATATACGACAATCCATTCTTAAGTTTATATCCTCAATCGTCACTCTAAACATATTACTCATTTTATCTCTTATTTCTACATCAAACTAAGTACATTTCAAGCTCCATTCAAGCCTAAATGTATCATAAGAAAGCATTGATAAGTCCACAATTTATACATGTACATGATTTGAGACAATAGGCATAACTTTCACTATGAATGTCAGATGAAGGTCATTCAAGTACATTTCGAAGAGGACTTCGAGTTTTACAACTTTTACGAAGACCTTCAAGAGAGATTTTGCCATCTAAAGAGTCAAAAATTGCACATTTATATAATTATCCTTAGAATGTCCGCTTAGCAGATATATGTCCCTCCAAACAGACACGAACTGATCTGGAACGCTAGAATTCCTAAGAAGGTCCGCCCAGCAGGTATCAAGTCTGCCCAACAAACATTTATGGGTCAATTTCCAGATTTCTAACTCCTACAAGTTACCTATGACCTCTCTTATGCATATCTATCATTTATAACTTATTTTCCTCATCATTTTCCCTTCATTATCACTTTCATTTCAACTCAATATCATTTACAACCATATCATAATCTATGTTTGGTCATTAAACCAAAACAGAACATTCAAACTTATACACATTCATATAAATTGTTGATCATAATCACATAAATACAACATCAACCATGTCAATACATTCTTCAATAATTCATTATACATCCAACTCCTTTTATCACCTTCATTTCATCTCTAACTTATCACACTAATTCTTTCCCTTTCAAGACACTATAGTACTCATTTTCTGTTAACTCAATTAAAGAAAAAGGCTATAAAGTGTCCAGCATACACTATGTGCAGCATCACTAACTTGTAAAAAGCATATCTCTTAACTCCGATATCCAAAAGTTACAAACTTTATATCATTGGAAAGCTAAGAGAATAAACCATAACTTCCAATAAGACAACCTTGTCTAAATCAGCCTATATTAATATAGTTTTTTTCCTGAATTCAGAACACAGATTTTACCCCTATAAATGCTTAAAAAATGCAATGCGAAAACTTGGAAAGTCATGAGCAAAACATAAATATATTTCATTAACATCAAAAGAAAAGAGTTTTACAAAGCTTTAATAGGCATTTCAAGACCTAAATACATCATTGGCCTCATAATCCAAACATTCAAAATATACATGAACGAGTGTTACTTGAAATGCAGCTAAAGCCTTGTGTTTTCTTAAACTAACTTAAATACCAAAAAAATATGTAGACTTAGAGTGATGCCTTGATTCTCTATCACTCGATCTCTTGATTTTCACCTGGAGATGGGGAAGAATGAGGGGTGAGCTTAAAAGCTCGTGGGTAATAAATTTATAGCGGAGAAACAAGGAAAACCATTGAAAATATTCATTGCCATAAATAAATTGCATTGAATCTATAAAACACGTATTTCTCAAATTCTCAAGCTTATCAAACAATTCATAAACAACATAAGTCATGTATTCATCGAACTTGTCAGCAAATCATAAACAACTTAAGTCATGTATTTATCAAACTTGTCAACAAATCATAAACACACAAGCAATCATAATGGTTTGGGTAGTCCATAAACATGAGGGAGTTCATGCGAATCTCCGGTAATAACATAATGGACCACTTTGGGTAGTCCATAAACATGAGGGAGTCCATGAAGGAGCTCCATATCACTAGTTTCCAGGTAGGAAAAGCCTTTAACATGGTCAACATACACGTGACATAACAAGATGGACCACCACAAACCGACACAAACATAAATTTAATATCTTGTAAACGTTTTGCACAAAAGGCACATTTCAGAAATATGATTTCCATAAGCATGATATTTTTCAAATACAATTTCCATCATCATTTCATAAATCATAACCAAGATTCATATACCAAACATGTAGCAATTACTTAAATCATTTAACAAGCAATAAATGCAACATTTATAAAGCAATTGAAATCATTTAACTTTATTGATTTGGAAAAATACTTATGACTCATTAACTCAACTATAAACAAGTAACCCACCTTGATTCCTTGCTTAAAAACTTTCTTTATAATGGCCCTCCTCTTACTCCTCTTGCCTCCCTTATTTCCCTTTAACATTGGCAAAATTTCAATTCAATACGAATATAAATTGAGGACCCAAAAAACATATTCATTAAAAATTGATTCTAGAATACTTAAACCCATGTATTTCCTAAGCTTTATGAACCAAAACCCTTCCAAAAATCCAGAGGATTAAAAATGGGCTTACCTTGAATCTTCACCAAATAAAGAGATGTTTGGCTCTAATGGAAGCTCGTCTCTTCCTCTTTCTTTTTCTCTTCTTGAATACCCTCAAAATCACTCTTGAAAGCTAAGAAAAGATGAAACCCTAACTTGCTTCTTCTTTCGTTTCTCTCTAATGGCCAACTCTCTCACTTCTCTTTCTCTTTTTCACGTTTTTCACTTCTCTCTCTCTTCAATTCACATTTTTGTTCATTTAGTATACAAGACACACATTTTCCTCTTCCAATCCTACCCTTAATGAGTGCTAAAAGTCAATCCTACCCTTTCTTTAATGCTTCATGCCTTTTAATCTTAAGTGACAAGCCAAAATTGCCCTCAATACATTCCTACTGCTTTAATTTAACTAACTAGTGTAATAAAATCCTACTAACACTGTAATAAATAATTAAACTCCAATAATAATTCTATCATGACCTCATAATTTATTTAAATCATGCTTAACTCAATAAAAAATTCGGGGACCAACATCTATGTCCTCCCATTCACCTCAAGGTTCGGGTTCTTTGAGATCAACTGGAAGTGAAGGAGCTCCGTACTTTCTAATGGATACCTTGAATGTCAATTTCTCCTTCTCTATTCTCAAAGTTAATTCGCCCTCATCAACATCAATAATTGAGCGCGCAGTGACCAAGAACGGTTATCTAATTATCGGGGTGTCCTCATTTTCGTTGATGTCCAAAATGTAGAAGTTTATGGAAAAGATAAATTTACCAACCTTTACTGGCACATCTTATATAATTCCCATCAGAATATGTGATGTTCTATCGATCGTCTTAACTAAAAACTTGGTGGGCACTAATTCTCTTAACCGCAATTTTAGACTGAAGGTATAGGGCATCATATTTATGCTCAAGCCTAAATCCGCGAATGCCCTATCTATGATAATCCTGTTGATACTACAGGGGATGAAAAAGTCCCATAGGTCCTCTTTCTTCGTAGCTATGTTGGGGTCATCTTCTAGTGGTCGCTCCTTAACCTTCTTATTGACGGACTCCTGTAATTTGAGCTTTATCTGTACTAGTTATGTCACTTCCTTGACCTTATTTTGCTCAATCTCTTATAATTTTTCTTCCCTTTTTGCATATAACTCCCGTGATTCGATCATGGGGTCAGTCAAAAGGTCTTTTTTAACTACTTGACCTTCTCCTTTATCTTCTACTTTTCCCAGTTCCTCGTCCTGAGTTTGACTGATGACTATGATTCGTTCCTACAGATTGGACTCGGTGTTGCTTGGAAGAGTTCCAGCATTCTGAGTCGACATTGCCTCTGCTAACTGGCCTACTTGGACTTCTAAATTGTGTATCGATGAGGCATGATTCTTTGTTCTTGCTCGAATTTGCTCTCGAGCCTCCTATGTTCTTCCTCCATACCTCCGATCTTATCCAAAATTCTGTCTAACTTTGACTCTATCGAGCTTGCTTTATCTTGTTGAAAGCTTAATTACCCCTGAGGCTTGAACTGTCCTCTATTGTTATTTGACAAGGAGAAGTTAGGGTGATTATTCCACCCGGGGTTGTAAGCATTGGGGTAGGGATTGTTTCCCCTCCTCGTCCAAATTTCCCCCCACCCCATATAGTTCACTTGCTCCTGATTATCCTCTCTCATCAAGTAGCAATCCACAGTATCATGGTCTGTCTGATCACAGAGCTCACACTTCACTTGTACAGCCTTTACCTGGGCTGATGACGATGCCTTCATGTTGCTCAGCTGTTGCGTCAAATTGTCGATCTTCGCTTGCATCTCTGTCATCTAATCAATCGTGATGATTCCCTTTTGCTCTCAAAAAGTATTAGGCTGCCTACCTCTCTCACTCGTCCATAAGCAGTTGTTGCTGGCCATCTCCTTGATCAACTCCTCTGCTTCATCGACTGTCTTTCACATCAAAGATCCTCCTGATGCTGCAATGATCGTGCCTTTAGTAGGTGGGTTCACTCCATTGTAGAAAGTCTGCAAAAGGAACTCCTTCGATAGGTTATAGTATGGACACTTCCTTTGCAGATCCTTGTATCTCTCACGTACTTCATAAATTGACTCCCCGTCACCTTGTTGGAAATTATTTCCTTTATTATCTTTGTGGTCTTTGTCAGCGGGAAGTCCTTGTCTAAAAAGGCACACACAAACTACTCCCACGTCGTGATATTGGCGGGGCTCAGTGAATGATACCAAGCTTTCGCTCTATCTCTAAGTATGAAAGGGAACAGCCTAATCCTAACAGCGTCCTTCGACATCTGGTGATACCAAAAAGTATCACAAATCTTGAGGAAGTTCATAATGTGTGCGTTAGGATCCTCATTTGCCAATCCGTAAAATTAAACGTTCTGCTGAAGCATGTTCAGGAGGTTTGGCTTAATCTCAAATGATGCCTCATGAACAGGGACCTAGCCACTCCTTGGTTTGATGGGTTGAACCCTAGCCTTATAAAGTACATGAGGGTCCTCTGCTACCGTCCTTGATTAGCTTCTTGATCCATATTTCTCTGAAATTCCTCGTCCATTTGTAATTTTCCTAACTCTTCGTCTTCCTCTCACTGAGCTTTCCTAAATGTTCATTCTAATCATGTGATGTCTAAATATAACGTCTCCACTGCACTACTCGAACCTCTCATGACTCTTGTGTTGATGCAAGAGCATGAATTCTAGAATAAAACAAAAGAACGAAATCAAAAATTAAAATTAATCTAACGCCTTAAACTATAGAACTAAATCGCTTCCCCGGTAACAGTGTCAAAAACTTGTTCGCAAGATTACACACGCTAAATTTTAATATTTATTAACCTTGGTAAATTCTGCAAGCGCACGGGTCGTTCACGTAGTACCTAAGGTATCGATCCCAACAGAAGGGAAGTCTAGTCCTAAAATCTAAGGTTGTACTAAACTACAATAATTAAAAATAAATAACTAATGCAGAAAATAAACCAATCAAATAATTAATTTTAAGAATTGAATTGCAGAAATCTAAACAAGATAACAAGTCACACAAACCAATCCCAAAACTAACCTAGAAACTATTAAGTGAGAGGAAGGAGGTTTTAATCCGAAATTAACGAAAACCTAATCAGTTGTTTAATTATCGAATTAATGGGTTTAGATGGTCCTAGGGTGAATTACTCTCTCCTGAGTTATAATTCTTAACCCTAATTGATAATCCCTAATTTAAATTATGGAATTGTGATCTCTTGATTCACAATTGACCCAAAACCTAATTAAGTTCTAATTTGTCTAATAACTTACCGGGAACCTATGCCCGATCTCTCGTTACATGATTCTACCAGGTTGATTCAATTCTTTACGTATCAAATCACCTAACTCTCGTTAGCCCAATTTGGTTATTTTCACTTAGCTCACCTTCTTAGTCTATTACCAAGTTATTAAGAGCAGAATTAAATCACAATTAAATCAATAAAAAAACACAATCAATCAAACTTTATTAATCTCAAAAATCAAAATCCCAAAGATGAGTATAAAAAAAAACTCAACATTCAACACAACCTATTCTCAACACCTATTTCAATTCTATACATGAATAAAACTGAAATCACCAAAAAAATACGTTGGGAACAGAATTGCAGAGGCAACGACAGTGGGAAACCACCTGTTCTGGGAAGTACATCGCATCAAGCTTCTTCTCTGTGTTTCTCTTCCTTTGTCTCCTTCCTCAATCTCTCGATTTCTCTATAGGTTTTCTAGAATTGGTTGACGTGAAGGTTCTCCTTTTCAAAGTCTCCAAAAGCTACTGAATCTATCTCATAATGATGTATTAATATTTTGGACATTGTAGGTTAAAGTCGGGGTTGAAACGATCTGAAAAATCTTGTAAAATTTGAGTTTTTGCTTTAGTCCGATGTAGGCAACGATTGTGGACAACACCTAAACCTTTTTGTCACAATTGTGGCATGGATCCAAGCTCTCTGTCACGATTATGGCCTAAAGTACACGATCATGGTCAGGGTCCTTTCAGCTCGTCTGTTTCTGTCATGATCGTGGCTTATTGTGCCATGATCGTAGGTCATTTTTTTGTCCCGAAACTCTTCGAAACTTCTTCGTTCTTCACCGTTTACCCTGAAACACTAACAACCCATCAAGGTACCTGAAAAATATAACACTTAAGTCCAAAAAATCATACTAACCCACAGAAACAATTAAACACATAAATTAACACAATTGAAACCTAAATATATACTAAACACTCAGATTAACACTAAATGTATAACAAATTGAACCGTAAAACATCATGTAAATCACAAATATCATCTCTATTGATATCTACAAGAAGAGAAAAGCCTGAAATCTCTTAGGAAGAATGGCTAGAACACACACAAGTTGTTAGCTTTGTGGTGTGTTCTTTGAGAGAGTATTTTAGAAGATGGTGAACAATTCACAAAAGGACTCTTTGTTTTCTTACAACTTTTACACGAAAATGGAGTGTCTTGGACATCTTTTAGCCTCCTTCTAATCCATAACATCAATGGAGACTTAGTGAGAATTAAGTGGCTTTTAATCCCACTTAATATGGCATGACAACATTCACCTCTTCTTTAAAGGGTAATTTTGTCATCTTACTTATTAAAAAGTAATTTTGTCATCTTACCTAATAAGCAAGATTCACCTGTGTCATATGATTCATAATAAAATGACGCTAAAATACCACACTTTTTTAGCTTAGTCATGTATCTCTCATACCTTAGATTCCCATCCAAAATCATATTACTCATTGCTCGCATCTCCAATGCATATGACCTATTAGGTTCCCGGTTATGTTGGTCACTTGAATTAACACTTAATTCAAGCAAGTCATGAGTGATATCTAGTAACACATCATGACCCCCAATTGACTGAAAAGTTAGTGGTTTGACTATGAACCCTTCGAGAGATAATGTTCCCGTGCAATTAATCCTTTCACCATCTATATCCCACTTAGTTCAGAGTATGGTTAAAGTGTCAACTCCTACTAGCTAGCTTAAGTGATGTTAGTTCTTGTCCCT
Organism: Erythroxylum longipes; assembly: GCA_027563885.1. Classification (NCBI taxonomy): domain Eukaryota; kingdom Viridiplantae; phylum Streptophyta; class Magnoliopsida; order Malpighiales; family Erythroxylaceae; genus Erythroxylum; species Erythroxylum longipes. The sequence goes on along the minus strand of JAOQMS010096922.1, from coordinate 4,186 downwards.
GAGGCTCATTACTCAATTGTATATGTCATTGAAGACTATCTTCATGACATTTCCACTTTGGCTAGATATTCTCGAGTAATGACCCTGACAAGAGGTCATAGGTATCACCTCCTCCTATCAGGAGTGGTGAATTCTTTATTGGCTACTCAATTACCTTCGAATACCTCAAGCTGTACCCAATCACCACCCTATGAGCAATCTCTGTGAGGCAACGAGGATTGGAGTCAAAGTACAAGATCAGTATCTAAGATATCCTTGAGCACCTCATGCTTAAGGATATTTGCACCATTACTATGATGAGACTATCACTGACACTAGAATAGATTATCCATATGATTGTCTCATGGATTGTCATTTAATGTACTTACTACGCTTAGCAAGCAAACACATGTTAACTCTAGACAACTCATGCTTACAGCATATGAGATCCACTGCTTGATCTAATCAAGGAGTATAACATGTGCTAGTCTGTCCGGATTAATAATGTCCCATCTTATTAATCCTATGACTAGGGATAATTTAAAAACTAACATAATTACATATGATAGGACTCTCATTATCATGATCTCATCATTATTTCTTTCATGCTATATAATGTATCAAGGACTTCATTAATTTCATTTAAGATCACTATCAGTTCATAAAGAGAATAACCATCAAATTATTAATCATAAATATTTGTATAATAAGTGCTAAAGGTGATTTTCTTTATAAAACTTCTCTAACAACCTCCCACTTGCACTAAAGCTAATCACCTTTGTATCTAATACCATAGGCAAGTACATAAGAATCATATCTCTTTTTGGGAATCAGTTTATTAAAAGGATCAGTAATAATCTAATTTGTGGGCTCTCTCTCTATCTTGAAATCATTTCTACCAATGATTTCTCTAATCAAATGATATCGCCTGAGTAGATGTTTGTTTTTCGGTGAGACCTTGGTTCCTTTACTTACGTTATGATACCATTGTTGTCACAATATAACTATACTGGGTCAATAATGCTAGGTACCACTCCATGTTCCATGATGAACTTCTTGATCTAAACTACTTTCTTTGCTGCTTTTAAAGTGACATGTATTTAAGGATATTCTTGACAGCCACCCAATAACCCTCTTTAGGATCTAACTGGTATCTTCTCGTAACACTTAAAACATATGACAAATCAGGTCTTGTACATAACATAACATACATGATTGATCCTATAGTTGAAGAATAAGGGATCAAATTCATACAAGTCCTCTGATCTTGTGTATTTGGACATATAAATTTCGAGAGTGTAATCCTGTGCGTTATAGGAACATAACCTTTATTATACTGCTCTATGCTAAACCTCTTTAACATCTTGTCTATGTTTGTAGACTGAGAAAGACCAAGAAACTTCTTAGATCTATCTCTATAGATTCTTATCCCCAAAATATAAATTGCTTCTCTAAAGTCTTTCATAGAGAAATTCTGGTACAACTAATTCTTGACTGGTTGTAAAGCTGGGACATCATTTCCTATTAGTAGTATGTAATCTACATACAACATAAGGAATACAATTGCACTCACACTAATCTTCTTATACACACAAGGTTCATCTGGATTTTTTGAGAAACCAAACTCTTTAATTGTCTCATCAAATCGAATATTCCAACTCTTAGATGCTTGCTTCAATCCTTAAATGGATTTTTGAAGGACGCATAACTTTTAACCATCTTTGTCTATGAAACCATCAGGTTGTGTCATGTACGCATCCTCGGTTAGGTTTCCATTAAGGAAAGTTGTTTTCACATCCATTTTCCATATCTCATAATCGTAATGAGCAGTAATGGCTAGTAGTATCTTAATGGATTTAAGCATGGCTATCGGGCTAAATGTTTCGTCATAGTTAACTTCTTGTCTTTAATGATAACTTTTAGCTACAAGCCTAGCTTTATAGGTAACTACATTACCCTTCATGTCATTTTTCTTCTTAAAAACCCTATTTAACCTTATGGGTTTTATCCCTTCAGGTGGGTCAATGTTGATGGTAAAACCTATCTACTTATTTTACACTCAAAAATCGTAAGTGCACAGGTCGTGACCTGTAGTAAAAATAGTAGATATCAGACACCACATAATTTAGACACAACTTTGTTTAAAAAACTAAATTGTGAAATGAAAACAACAAAAAAATTAAATTAAAACTAGAAGAGACTACTGTAAACAATGGACAATACTGCAAATGTAGAAAATCTGAATTCAAGAATATAAATGCTAGAGATTACTTTTTCTTTATTTTGTCTCCCTCCTATTTTATTAATTGAATTATGTCTCACCTTAGATTTGTAATTGTACTAATCACCCTCTCTCAAGGTGCAACTATTTGTCCCTATTTGGATTAACAGGAATCGATTGAATGATCTCTCAACCTACCCAATGACTCTACCGATTCAACTAGTTCTTATACTATCCTATGGTTAATCAATTGACTAATGGAGATCTCTCTTCTAACTAATCAGTTAACATGATGATTATTAGTCTATAGGCTGCCAACTCTTGTTGTATAATCCTACACGAATCTTATCTCACTCACTCTCTCGATTTGTTGCAAGATGATAACTAAGAACATCAATCATCAAAGACACTTTGTTTAATCCAATAAAATATGAGTTTTGAAAAAATAATTCAAAAGCAATCCTTAATATGAAATTAGCCAAACATGGTCTCCATAACATCATCAACGATCAAATAAACCATTTTTACAAAGAAAGGAAGAAATCAAAGTGACAGAAAATTGAATATAAGACTCCTTCTCTTCTTTGCCAAAATCTGGAATTTTGGTGTTGATGTACTATTTTGCCCAATCTTTATGATGATCCTTGTCTTCAATCCTTCCTCGATGCTCTAAACATGTGTTCTTCACCCAATGATGGTGTTTCTACAGGTGGTTGTCGTCCCCCACGAAGATGGAGGCTTAATGATGTTTTTATAGTCCAAAAATCCTAGGTTTAATGAAGCCTCACAGATTGCCTCAGATTACAATTCCCACGCCCGTGGGAATCTGCATGATTCCTACGAGCATGGGAATTATAAACAAAACCACTCTTCATTTTTGTTGTGATTTAACTCCTCTTGTCTTCTCTTCTTTAATCTCTTGTTCATCCTCTAAGTTGCTCCCTCTTATTTCCTACACAAAAGTAATCAATTCTTACCCTCAGTTAGCATCAAACACACAAAAACAACATTGAGAATCAAACTTAATGAAAACATGCAAAATGAATCCTAAACTAGAACAACAAATAACAATTATGCTAGAAAACACATGCCAATTACCAATTAAAACATATCCTAATGCACACCTATCAACATCCCCACACTTGAATCTTTACTTGTCCTAAAGAAAAATAAATACAACCAATCCATTCAACCACTTCATTTTCGCATAGATCAAAACATACAATCCCTCAAATTTAAGCCAACTTAAATATCAAGTTAATGGACATATCATGATTACTTTTTCAATGGTGTACATAAGCAAACTCATAATCGACACAATCTCAAAGATAAGTAAAGACACAAAAATGAATCTTCCTCATGGTTTGCACTCATTTCGCTTAAGTGTTTAAGGGTTAGTGTTTCGCTCAAAATTCCTATCGGAAACTACACTACCATAGGCTTGCTGATACACCAATTCTCCTCTACAATGATTGCATGGATAAATAGATCAAAAATACTTGTTTAGGGTTGTAATAGGGTAAAGGTTAAGGTGGGTCAAAAGAGGGGAAAGAGGGTTACGCACAAGCATAAGTAAAGTAAAAAACTAATAAAATGGGATAACTAAATATAACTACGAGACATACAAATATAACTGATATTCTGCACTAATTGATGATATTCACTTGTTCTTCCTCTTTCTTTTCTCTTTTTTTTTTTAATTTTTAATTTTCATATTTTTTCTTTCTTTTTCTTTATACATGGAAGAACTATGAATCAAAACTAGCACTATATACAACGTAGTCCATAGGCAGAATTATACTTAACTTGTCTCGGTAAAAATTTCGCACAATCCCAACTAATGTTTTACTTAATACTTTACTAGGCTTATAAAAAGGATAGCATAATGGGGGTTAAAGTTGTAACATCCTGTTTCCATATAACGGGTTGAACCATAGAAACGGGTACACGGGCGATCAATCGAGAAATTAGGAAAAACACATCTCA
>JAOQMS010096886.1:0-18957 GCA_027563885.1 Erythroxylum longipes | reverse complement strand
CATGAGATGTGTTAATTTACCACACTTGGACCCGTTTCTCTGGTCCGACCCGTTCTCTGGAAACGGGATGTTACAGTGGGAATTTGTCACAGATGTACTCCTCATTTCTTCTATAATTCTCACGTTCGTTGGAATTTTCATGATTCCCATAAACGTGGGAATTTTTCACATATGCATTCCTCATTTTTTTTCTCCTCTTTGATCTTTAGTTCACCCTCTAAGTTGCTCCTTCCTTCTTCCAACATAAAAATAGTCAATTCTTACTCTCAATTAACATCAAACACACATGAACAACAATGCAAATTAAACTTAACGAAAACATGCAAAATGAATCCTAAACTAGAACAATAATCAACAATTATGCTAGAAAACACATGCCAATTACCTATAAAAACTTATCTTAATGGCCACCTATCATGCACCCTTACCATCTGGCAAAGTAAGGCTTTAGGATTCTACTTCTTTATAGTGAGATATATGCATAATCTCTTCATCCACTCTATTACTGCAAGGATGGGCAATATTGTATTAGTGAGTTACATTTTGGGTTTTAATCTTGCATCATATGCATCAAAAATAGAAAATAGCAGCGAAAATATAAAATAAAACAAAAATCGAAGAATTTTCAAGTGCCATTAGATGTAACTTTAACAAAACATGAATTTAAGATGTGTACCTTACAATCTCCTTAATTCTTCTTTGTCTTCACCTTTTCGGGTTATCTTAAACCACAACAATCAAAGGAAGACGTCTCTAGTGATATCCACACGAAGAGGGAATCCTGAAACCTCTTAGGAAGAATGGCTAGAATGCATACAAAGTGCTAGCTTTGTGAAGTATTCTTTGAGAGAGTGTTTGTAGAGAGTGAGAGAGGATGATGAACACTTCACCAAAAAGTCTCTTGTCTTCTCATAGCATTTGCACAAAATTGATGTTTCTTACACCCTTTGGCCTTCCTCTAACCCACAACATCAATGGAGAGTTAGTAGCAATTAAGTGGCTTTTAATCCCACTTAATTTAGCATGAAATTTCCACCCCTTCTTTAAAAGGTAATTTGTCATCACACCTAATAAGAAAAATTCATATGATTCACAATTAAATGAGCCCAAACTACCAAACTTGTGTAGCTTAATCATGCATCCCTTATATCGTCGATCCCATCCAAAACCATTTTACACATTCTCTGCATCTTCAATGCGTGTGACCCATTAGGTTCCTGGTTATATTATATACTTGAATTAACACTTAATTCAAGCAAGTCATGAGTGGTATCTAGCAACACATCATGACCCCCAAATGACTAAAAGGTTACTGGTTTGACTACGAACCCTTCCATGGACAATGTTCCTGTGCAATTCATCCTTTCCCCATCTATACCCCACCTGGTTCAGAGTATATTTAAAGTGCCAACTCCCATTAAAATGAATACACCACATCTAGCCCAAGTGATGTTAGTTATTGTCCCTAAGGCTCATTACTCAATTGGATATGTCACTGAAGACTATCTTCATGACATTTCCACTTTGGCTAGAGATTCCTGAGTAATCACCCTGACAATAAGCCATGGGTATCATCTCCTTCTATCAGGAGTGGTGAATCCTTTATTGGCTACTCAATTACCATTGAATACCTTAAGCTATACCCAATCACCACCCTATGAGCAACCTCTAATAGGCAATGAGGATAGCCAAAGTACAGGATTAGTATCCAAGATATCCTTGAACACCTCAAGTCTAAGGATATGTGCACCATTGCTATGATGAGACTATCATTGACACTATAATAGAATATCTATATGATTGTCTCATGGAAGGTCATCCAATGTACTTACTACTGTTAGCAAGCATCCACATGTTAAATCTATACAACTCATGCTTAAAGCTTATGAGATCCAGTGCTTGATCTATTCAAGGAGTATAACATGTGCTAGTCTGTTCAGATTAATAATGTCGAGTCTCATTAATCCTATGACTAGGGATAATTTAGATACTAACATAATTACACATGATAGAAATCTCATTATCATGATCTCATCATGATTTCATTCATGCTATATAATGTATCAAGGACTTCTTCAATTTGATTTAATATCACTATCAATTTGTAAGTAACATAAACATCAAATTAATGAAAAAGCCTTTTTATTAATTAAAAAGATTCGTACAATAAGTGCTAAAGGTGATTGCCTTTAGAGCACTTCTCTAACATTGCAAAGGTTTATTTTGGATCTACTGCATATGTTAAAGGTAAAAGGATGCACCTTAAGCATATTTTTCATTTACTTGGTTGGCAAACACTTGTATCAAGTAAATTTTGCAATTATTAGTGGAGGTGTAGTAAATATGAGATTGGAAAAAGGGCTTGGAAGGCCAATGGAAGACATTGATATATAGTAATGGCTATCCTTGTTCCATTCATAATCGAGATACTATAGGCAATGCTCTTTTGAAGAATCAACTTAGTCAAAGGAGAGATCAACAACATTATAATCAATGGGCACTCTCTCTATCTTGACATCATTTCTACCAATGATTTCTCTAATCAAATGGCATTTTCTGAGTATATGTTTGGATTTCTGATGAGACCTTGGTTCCTTTATTTATGCTATGGCACCATTATTGTCATAATATAACTGTACTGGGTTAAGATTCTATCCACTCCAAGTTCCATAATGAACTTCTTGATCCGAAATGCTTCCTTTGCTGCTTCTACAGCGGCAATGTATTCTTCTTCAATTGTTGAATCTATAGTTGTCTCTTATTTGGAACTCTTCCAATTAATTGGTCCATCGTTTCGTGAAAAAATATATCATAACTGGGTTATAAAGTTATCCTTGTTAGATTATATACCCACTTATAACAAGATCTCCTTCTCTATATACTAAGAATACATCATTAGTTCTTCTCAAGTACTTAACAATATCCTTAACAGCCACCCAATGACCTTCTCCAAGATTTGACTAGTATCTGCTCGTAACACTTAGAGCATATGATACATCAGTTCTTGTATATAACATAACATATATGATTGATCCTATAGCAGGAAGCATTACAAATCAAAATCATGCGAGTCCTCTCATCTTGTGTCTTTGGACACATAGATTTCAAGAGTGTAATCCCATGTGTCATAGGAAGACAACCTATCTTGGACTGCTCCATGCTAAACCTCTTTAGCATCTTATCTATATACGTATATTGAGAAAGCCCAAGTAACTTCTTAGATCTATCTCTATAGATTCTTATACCCAAAATATAAGTTACTTCTCCAAGGTCTTTCATAGAGAAATTCTTGGACAACCAAATCTTGACTAATTGTTTTATTGAGACATCATTTCCTATTAGTAGTATGTCATCTACATATAACACAAAGAATACGATTGCACTCCCACTAACCTTCTTATACACACAAAGTTCATCTGGATTTTATAAGAAATTAAACTCTTTAAATGTCTGATCAAGTCGGATATTCCAACTCCTAGATGCTTGCTTCAATCCATAAATGAAATTTTGAAGCTTGCCTCAGTTAGGTTTCCATTAAGGAAAGTTATTTTCACATCCATCTTCCATATCTCAGAATCATAATGAGCAACAATGGCTAGGAGTATCCTGATGGATTTAAGTATAGCTACCAGAATAAATGTTTCGTAATAGTCAATTCCTTATCTTTGATGATAACCTTTAGCTATAAGCCTAGCTTTATATGTAACTACATTACCATCCATATCGATTTTCTTCTTGAAAATCAATTTGCACCCTATGGGTTTTATCCCTTCGGTTGGATCAACCAAAGTCTATACTTGGTTTTCATACATGGAATCCATTTCGAATTTCATGGATTGAAGACATTTTTCAAATCTTGAACTCTTCAAAACTTCTTTATAGGTAATGGGCTCATCGTCTTCTATAAGCAATACGTCATTATGTTCGCTTATGAGAAAACCATATCTCTTTGAAACATGACATATCCTACTTGACCTACAAACTTCTTATGTGTCAGAAGATTGAACTATTGTTTCATCAATATAAACAACAGTATCAAGTTTAAACAGTTGATCTGCGTCTGTTTGAGCATCTTAAACTTCCATAAGTTCAATTTTGCTCCCATTATCTTCTTTTAGAAGAAACTCTTTCTCTAAAAAGGAAGCATGCTCTGAAACAAACACCTTTTGTTCCAAAATATTTTAGAACTTTTATCCTATCATTTATTTAGGATATCCTATAAACAAAAACTTGTTAGATTTAACTTCTAGCTTATCTGATTGAATCTGCTTCACATAATCTAGACAACCCTAAACTTTCATGTGAGAAAGATAGGGCTTCTTGTTAGTCCAAATCGCGTATGGAGTAGCATCAACTAACTTTGAAGGTACTCTGTTTAACACATAAACAACAATCCCGAGTGCATATCCCTAAAAGGATTTTGGCAGATCTGCTAAGCCCATCATTGACCTCACCATGTTCAACAATGTTCAGTTTCTCCTTTCTGCCACACCATTGTGTTGCGACATGTAAGGTAAAGCTCACTGGGATATTATCCCATTATCTCTGAGATAATATAGAAACTCTTGGCTTAAGTATTCAACACAATACTTCTTCCCAACTCTTTCTCTACTTCATTTCTAAATTCTTTGAACTTTTCAACAGCCTCAGATTTGTATCTTATCAGATACAAATACCCATATCATAAATAATCATCGATGAAGGTAATGAAGTATGTGAAACCACCTTTGGCATGTATGGACATCGGACCACATACATCTGAATGTATTAAGTCCAATAGCCTAATAGTTTGTTCACTCTTTCCCTTAAAGGGTCACTTAGTCATTTTGTCTAATAAGAAAATTTCACATGTCATATGATTCATAATCAAATGAACCTAAACTATCACAATTATATAGTTTAGTCATACGACTCTCACTTATATGGCCAATGCGACATTGTTATAAGTAAGATGATTTCACATTATCTCATTTTTGTCTTTTATTATCATTGATATTTAAAACTAGATTGTTCATATCTAATATGTATATTCCATTGTATAATGTACCCATAACATAAAGCGTTCCATTCAAACTAATAGAACAAACATTGTTACTAAAATTTAAATGGATACTAGCTTTCTTAAGACTAGAAACTGAAATAATATTCTTAGCCAATACAGGTACATAAAAACAAACATCCACTTCTTTTACTAGCCCACTAAGGAGTGTCAATACATAAGTGCCTACGGGTAATGTAGCAACTCTTGCTCCATTTCCCACATGCAGGTCTGACTCTCCCTTATTGAGTTGTCTACTATTCCTGAGGCCCTACATATCAATACATATGTGAGAGACACAATCAGTATCTAATACCCATATGTTATTATTAGAAACAGTATTAATATCAATAACAAACATACCTGAAGTAGATGGGGCATCTAATGCCTTCTGCTGCTTCAGTGACTTCAGATAGGCCTTACAGTTCCTCTTCCAATAGCCATATTTACCAAATTAGATGCATGTTCCCTTATGGGTAGTCTCCTTAGCTTTCTTCTTGGTCACACCTTCCTTAGAACTTATGGACTTCTTCTTCTTTTGGTTCCTCCTCCTCGAACCAGAAGAGTCCACCAGCATCATAGCCTTACTATTCTTGCAGATAGATGGCACAATTGTTTTGGGCAAGTTGATCAGCTCAAGAATCATTATTGATATTTGGTTCATCTAATAGTTAAGCATAAAATGTGAACAACTATCAGTCAAGCTAATTAGAATTAAGTCTATACTTAATTCATGATCCATAAAAAAAAAACTAGGGAAGCCAACCTCTCAATATAGCCATTGATCTTCAGTGCATATTGCACTGGAGATGTCCTCTCAACCATTTTGGAGCAGAAGAGCAACCTCAAGGTCTCAAACAATAGCATCCTACAGCATCCAACACATGCACATATGCCCTTCGGATGTACATGCACATGCCCGATAAAAATGGTATACTAATTTATATCACTTTCACTATATCACATGGTATCATAATTAGAATCATAAATAACACAATGTATAAAATCCAAAACTTCCTCATTTCATTTCATAAACCATATTTTACAATGTAGCATTATATCCATCATCCAAGTTTATACAATATCAGCCTATTAGAGTCATAGATCTATTTGCAAAATATGCTACATACATGAGGAATTAACAAAATTAAAACTATTCCTTTAGCCTCAGCTAATTAACCTTTGAGCCATGTCCTCTATCCAAAAGTAATACAAAATGTCTTCTAAGAAGTCTTAGAAGCTAAGTAGTCCCTCTCTCAAACCTGAAAATGTTAATGTTGCAATTTGGATGAGTTTTGCGAACTCAATTGAGTAACCATCCTTGATGGTTCACCCTTGTCATGCAACGTAATAATTCATATAGTTCACATTATCTCAATTATCATCACGTGATATCAATCATTTTACTCATAAATGTCACATTCCAAAAACCATACAATTCATCATTTCATCGCGATCATGCCAAACATGTTCATCGATAAGGATTCACACATTTCATATAATAAAAATCCTCAAAACATTGCAATCATTCAATTTATTCATATCACATGTGTATGCAATGTTTATGAGACTCAAATTCTTTTCTTTTTGTTGTAATTGAGTTCCTTTTTCACTGTCTCGTATCTGTTGTGGATATTGGGCTCTATCATACTGTCCCTTATCCATTGGGGATACAAGGCTCTTTATACACATTGAGCTTTAGGCTCTTACCACAAATGTCTAAGCTTTAAGCTCTTTTTCACTGACGAATCTAGTCACAACTTCCTTTACATTTCATACATTCATGGAATAAATGCATTTCAGATATTCAATCATCATGTTCAGCCAAATGCATTCGCATTCACTTTCTCATTCATATTGATCATCAGACTTGGTCTGGCATTCAACATATAAGTTAAGAACACATTTATTTAATTGCATTCACAATCAAGGAGCACTTCTAATGTATTATTCATCCATCAAACACCTCAGACATTTTATGTCTGGAATTCAGTTCACATACATCACATATCAATTCAATTCGTAATCAAACAAACAATCAATGTGAGACCATCTTAGGTTACTCACAATTGCTCCCTTTAGCTTATTGCCCTGAAGTCCCAGTAATGTCTGGAAGCGGTAACTCAACATGCTCCTCTATATGCAATCACACATATTTATATGTCACTCATGTGTATTTTCATATGAATAATTAGTAATAAGTACATTTATGTATGTGTCATGTATTATGCATGTTCAATGACAAATTATCAGGTATGTTTCTTTATTACACTTTATAAATAAATTATCACACCTTCCAATCATTTAATCCATAAAACCCTTTTCTCACCTTAATCATTTCATTCAACCCAACTAGCTTCATTCAAGCTCTTATTTAACCCTTAATACCTCATATAGAAATACCTTAGCATTGTTTGGTTCAAGCTTTATTCATAAGACAACTCTTTTTCTCCATAGGCCTGGCCACGATCGTGGTGTCCCTACCATGATCATGTTGTAAGGGTCACGATGGTGACAGAGGCATTTTCTGTTAGGTCAAGATCATGGCATGAGGGACACAATCGTGCCCTGCAATTTTCCTCCTCTATTCATCCGAATTCGACACATATCATAACACCAATTTTATACCAATTTTCCCATAATTCATTACCTCTAATACAACATCATTACACACTAATTCAAATACCAATTTGATTGCATCCCCTTATAAAAATCTATTCAATTGATTAGGCATCTTCAATTACATATTCTCATTTATGAAATCCATAACATCACATTCATAGCATCAAGCAATTTGTCTACTAAGTTATGTCCTCATTTTAAACCCAAATTAAGTCCAAATGTATCATAATTATATACTTCATCCTTCATTGGTTTAATTATTGCATATTCAAAATAGTTCCATGAAAATTCACCACCCACGATTGTGAAATGCCTTGCCATGATCATGACAGAAACAAATCTCCCACTTATCCTACAGTTTTCTAGTTTGTCTTAGGATAGATTTTTAGGTCAGTTTTGTATGACCATTATGAGCTAGAAAATGAGATTTTTAGGCCACAGTTTCTTCTAATAAAATGTTCCTCTATGTATTAAGTTTCTAATGAAATCAAATTCATACATTTTGGTTCAGTATCATGTACGTTATAATCAAAATACTATAGAATATTCTCATACCTCGACAGAACAACATAATTCTTAACTTCAAGCCAAATTTCTAGACTGTTCCATATGTTTGTAGTTTATTATAAATCAAAATTCATCCAATTTGGATATTCATAAAGTAAGTTATAGCCAAAATACAGATGTATGTTCAGTAAAACACTACATATAATAAACTCAAGCACACTTCATTGCCCAAATTTTATCATTTCTCTATCATTTCAAGTTGATGATTCAATTAAACCTAAATTTTCGGTTCAGAATTCTCTAATCATAATTCACAAATTCATGAATGATCACTACCCAAAACCAAAACCTAATTCCATATTTTTCTGTACTTTTGTCTACTTCACTCATCTTCATTTTAAGACATCACTCTATTTCTCACAATCCTTCATCTCTTTATTTGTATCACCCAATTTGCTTCTTCCAACATCACTCACGCATGCATCCATTTATAAACATGGCAACCTCATCAAAATGTCATGTACACTACCATAACACCTAAAGCATAACTTACTTGTTTTAACCTTCAAATCCTTCAGAGAAATTCCATAAATGGGGATAGCAAATAAGATATTTCAGTGGATGGAAAAAAACAAGGATTCAGCAACAATCAAAAACCTCAAATAGCTGAAAACTTGCAAGGTGTAATGTGGATAAGCCAATAACACAAAAATACCCAGCTAGGTGTTTCGGTGATGAAGAACAAGGAGAAAGATGATGTTTTCAGTGGTGAACAACAAGGGAGCTGCAGAAACTTCCTTGCACAAAAACATGACTTAGGTGTCTCATTTATGTCTTAACATATGTCTCCAATGCATATCTACCTTCTGTCACCTATGTAAAGCTACCATTTCTCTTTTAGCTATTGGTCCACATGTCACACATTAATGGGTCCATTTGTCACTCCATAATTAGTCCATTTATCCTTCATCTAAGCCACCAAATGTCACACTTTCATTTGTGTCTTATTTCTAGATTTTTTCTAGTACAAAATACACCAAATTTTTAGAAATTTCCGAAATGTCACCGAAAATGTGAAATTAATTCTAATACTCACCAATTCAATTTTCAAGACAAATAATTCATAATTCACATTTTAATCGCATTAAAATCACTTATACCAGGAAAATGTCAATGAAATACATGTACAATTATTTTATTGTTTGTCAAAATTATTCACATGTATGAGTACGACATATGATGCATGAAATGTACTTCTAAATTCTTAATAAGCTCTCATGTATGGTATACTAGGGTTCTAACCCTGATCATGGAATAATGGGATGTTATATGAACCTTTTAGACCTAACTTGCTCATCAAATAGCTCCCTTAGATGATAGACTATAGTAAGAGCATCGATAGCCTCATGCTGCTTTTGCAATTTTGATGACATAGTGGCTAGCATTATGCAGCTAGCCATCTCACTACCATTGAGATGCTTTCTATATGCCCTCTGATCGTTATCAAAAGCATCAGCAGTAGGGGGATCAAGAAGTGGTTCTTCCAAGATGTATCCTAGAATAACCTTGCGTTTGCCAAACAAGCCATCTTAGGTCAATCAGTAGCTATCGATCATACCAATTGCATTTTTAATGCAATTATCGAATCTAGTGCTATCAACTGTTGATTTGTGCACTCAAATTAGGCTATCAAATCTTGATGCATGTACATCTCATGTACACTACCCTACTTCTCCTCTATCCACGTTGACCTTAGGATGTCCCAACAAATCAATGCTTCTAGTTAAATCTAGCACATTAATTCGAAAATCATAATTCAATGGATCAAACATATTTGTGTATTTGTGAGCTTAGGTTTGCCCAACAACCCTAACCCTAAAAGAACTCTGGTTCTCACCATATTAATGGAAGGTATTAGTTTTAATGTTCTAAATGAGTGATTTTTACTTAGGTTTCATCTAACTAGGATGGTCTTGTATGTATGAATATATATATATATATATATATGTAGTTACAGTAATTATATGGACACCCCAATCATATTAGGCTTAAGACCATAACCATCCATTATGCAAGTCCAAACAATCCTAACATGCATTCTCTAATGCATCAAATTAAACACTTAAGTTTTGGTTGTGACAATTTATGGATTCTAAAATTTGGAAGTCGATTCAACTGTTAAATCGAATTGCTTACTAATTTTAATCTCAGCTAAATTTAATTTTACTTGTCATTTCAATTTGGAATTTAATATTTATCAAATTAAATTAAACTTCAATTTCCAGAAATTAATTCAAAAATTAACACACCTCAAAACTAGTTATTTGAAGTCAAAATTAAACACTTTAGTTTTGTCACACATGCCATTTTCTAGTCATGCTAGAAAATTTAATGCTCCATTTAAATTAATTCAAAATTAATTTCCAAAATTTCTAGAGCATCAAATCATCATTCCATGCATCTATAGGTTGTTTCAAGTTCATCAAAATAATTTTGGAATCACCCAAAATCATCAAGATAACCAAAACTACACCTAGACACATAAAAATTACAAATTTCACATCTAAAATTTTTCTGGAAATCTAATTTTGAGAAAATTAATTTTGGAATATATAAGATATCAAAATAAAACATTTTTATCACCTAGAAATATTTCTAAGGTTCTGCAACCGAAACATATACATAGAAAATTATCAAACAAAACAACTCCATCAATTTCAACAACACCGACCAAATCTGTTTACTATTTGAAAATTTACTTCAAAAATTTTAATTAATTCTGGAAAAATTCAAAAGGACTAAAAACATCCTGACTATGTTTACATAATTTTTCAGAGTTAAATTTCAAGAAAAATATGTTCAAACTCAATAATTTAGCCAACTAACATCATCAGTTCTACAGGAAAATAGTTTTCATGCATGTTGTATAAAATTCGAAATAAATATTTTAATCACGTTAAAATCAACTTTCAAGCATGAAAACCATATAAAAACAGCTTATGAGTAGATTAGTGAAAGAAAATCATGAAATTTTTTTAATAATTTAATTTCGACTTTTCTCATAACAGAACCTCAACTATCACAATCATGCAATTCTTTTGCACATGTAATAGAAACTACATCTAATAGGCACAAGATGACTCTAATACCACTATTGGGTTTTGATATTGCATCACATGCATCAAAAATAAAAAATAGCAGCATAAATATAAAACAAAACCCAATAATCTAAGAACTTTCAAGTGTCATTAGATGTAAGTTTAACAAAACATGAAATTAAGATGTGTCCCTTACCGTTCTTTGTTGTCTTCGCCTCTTTGGGTTGTCGTAAACTACAACGAACAAAGGAGGACATCTCTAATGATATCCACATGAAGAGTGAAGCTTGAAACCTCTTAGGAAGAATGGCTAGAACATACACAAAGTGCTAGCCTTGTGATGTATTCATTGAGAGAGTGTTTGTAGAGAATGAGAAAGGAAGATGAACACTTCACCAAAAAGTCTCATGTTTTCTAATAACACTTAGACGAAAATGATGTTTCTTACAATTTTTTGCCTTCCTATAACCCCCAACATCAATGGAGAGTTAAAGGCAATTAAGTGGCTTTTAATCCCACTTATTTTAGCATGAAACTTCCACCGCTTCTTTAAAGGGTAATTTTGTCATCTTGCTTATTAAAAGGTAATTTTGTCATCTTACCTAATAAGCAAAATTCACATGTGTCATATGATTCACAATCAAATGACCCTAAACTACCACACTTTTTTAGCTTAGTCATGCATCTCTCACATCTTAGATCCCCATACAAAACCATTTTACTCATTTTTCGCATCTTTAATATGTGTGACCCATTAGGTTACTAGTTATGTTGACTACTTGAATTAATACTTAATTTAAGCAAGTCATAAGTGGTATATAGCAACACATCTGACCTTTAATTGACCAAAAAGTCAGTGATTTGACTACAAACCCTTCCATAGACAATGTTCCTGTGCAATTTATCCTTTCCTCATCTATACCCCAGTTGGTTCAGAGTATGGTTAAACTACTAACTACCACTGGACTAACTACATCACATCTAGCCCTAGTAGTGTTAGTTCTTATCCCTGAGGCTTATTACTCAATTAGATATGTCATTAAAAACTATCTTAATGACATTTTCAATCTAGCCGGAGATTCCTAAGTAATGACCCTACAAGAGGCCGTGGGTATCATCTTTTTCTATTAGGAGTGGTGAATCCTTTATTGGCTACTCAATTAGCTTCGAATACCTTAAGCTGCACCCAATCACCACCTTATTAGAAACCTCTAAGAGGCAACAAGGAATGGGGTCAAAGTATAGGATTAGTATCTAAGATATCCTTGGGCACCTCAAGTCTAAGGATATTTGCACCATTGCTATGATGAGACAATCATTGACACTAGAATAGATTATCCATATGATTGTCTCATAGCAGGTCATCCAATATACTTACTACTCTTAGAAAGAATCCACATGTTAACTCTATACAACTCATGCTTACAACTTATGAGATCCACTACTTGATCTAATTAAGGAGTACAACATATGTTAGTCTGTCTAGATTAATAATGTCCCGTCTTATTAATCCTATGAATAGGGATAATTTAGATAATAATATAATTACACATGATAGGAATCTCATTATCATGATCGCATCATGATTTCCTTCATGCTATGTAATGTATCAAGGACTTCATTAATTCGATTTAAGATCACTATCAATTCATAAAGAACATGAACATCACATTAATAAAAAAGCCTTTTTATTAATTAAAAATATTTATACAATAAGTGCTAAAGATGATTGCCTTTATAGCACTTCTCTAACATTGCAAAGGTCTATTTTTGATCTACTGCATATGTTAGAGGTAAAAGGGTGGACCTTAAGCATATTTTTCATTTACTTAGTCAACAAACACTTGCATCAAGTAAATTTTGTAATTATTAGTGGAGGTATAATAAATATGAGATTGGAAAAAGGGCTTAGAAGGCCATTGGAAGACCTTGACATATAGTAGTGGCTACCCCTATGCCATCCATGATGTATATATTATAGGCAATGCTCTTTTTGGAGCTTTAGAATAATGTACAATGAGAGTATTATTTGCTCATTAGTGTATCACCACAAGTTATAGAGGAGGCTCCCATAAAGTAGCATATGAGCTAACTCTACCTTCACCTCAGACTATTACACCAGTCATCTAGCTAACTATATTGACAAATGGTGAGTCTCGATGACATTCATTTGCTCAATAACACTATCTTGAGGCTTACATTGCAATTTATATTGGAGATTTTACCTCCATAAATGAGACTTGATAAATCAAATATGTATAAGGAGACTAGCCTAATGAGCCTAAATTCAACGGATTAATGCCAAATGAGGTTAAAGGTGCAAAGTTTGTAGCGCCAAATAGAGAGGAGGATGTTAGAGCTGAGTATTATAAAGAACTAGAGAAAATTATCACACCAATGGAAGAGGAGACTGCTATTTATGCTATCAGTAGAAAGGTTATGGCCATAATGATAGAAGGAAAGTGGCCATTAGGTCCTCTATTGGGAGCATAATAGACAAAATTTCCTTGGATGATCTGGAGGATCAGCATGCAATAGTTTCTTGCATGGCACCAAAAATACCTCCACCTCGTCTATAGGAGTGATTTGTATATCATTTATTCTTTTATTTATAATTTGTCTTAATACTTTTGATTATACATGTATATATACATTTTTGTATTTTTCTTCCTTTTGACTTACATTTTGCCATCTCTTCTTACAATCCATTTAGTACATCAATGGAAAATTAATGAAATATAATTTGATTTAGATGTAGATCAAGTTGATTAATTCAGTGAAATATAAGTTTTTACTATATTTCTTTTTCTTTTTTGTTATTTTTATCATTGTTATATGAAGTAGTAAGGGCATTGTTTATTATACATTTTGGGGAGGGATTATAGGATTTGATGAATATATAACATATAAAAGCTTATCAATTTTGTCTTGACTTTCTTGATAGGAAATAAATTTTCAAATTTTATTTTTTCTTCGAAAGCATACAATTGAAGATAATTCATTATAAATTTGCTTGTTCTGGTGATTTGGAATATAATATGTTTTCATTAATTATTTGGTTGAACAAATTCCTATATTTCTTAAGATTTATCTATGTTGTTATAATTAATTGAGTTGAAGGGGCAAATGTGGAAGAATCAAACTTGAAAGTGTTGAGCTTTAGGACTAGATTTTGAGGCATATATGAAAGCGTGATGCTTGCATTTAGGTTAAGCCTTAGTGGAAGTTGCATGGGCATATTTTTATGTGGGTGCCTAAATGTGAGTGCTTTATGCTCATTTTTCATTTTAGGCAATTTTTCTTAAACTTTCTCACTTCCCTTTTTAAAAATGGAAAATAAGAACTTAATGGCATCAACCTCCTTTTTTAATGCTTCATTATCATGTTTTAATGCATCTAAGACATGATTATCAATAATGGCTACATTTTTAGATGCTTTAACGTTATGCAATTCACTATTTATCTTATTATTTTCACTTATGCATGAATTTAGATTCTTTAGAGCCTCTTTTATTTTAAAAGAAGTATTTTCCTTTCTTATGTTCATAAATTAAGGCTCTTAACTAGTTCGTTATATGTCAAACAAGTAGGGAATGCTGGAGTGAACCAGAAAAGTTTAGGTAGGGCGAGATCTAAATGTTGGATAGGTAAGCATCATGTAGTAAGAGGAGCACCTGGGGCTGTAGTATGTTCCAAAGTTTAGGTTGTTCGCCCATTAAAGTGGTACATAAGCTGGGTTCATAATGTCATGAGACAGTTCAGTCCATATCTAGTGTGTTGATGTTAGATGTATCTTTTCACCCGAGTAGGTGTATAATAGATTAATATGAACATCATGAGCTACCCCATAATAAACCATGTTGTTGCTGATACCTTCTTCTTAGTTCCTTCTTCTCCTTCTTCTATAACCTGAGTTGAATCATATATGAGAAACATCTCTTTTGGAATGCTCACTTTATAAATAAATCATGTTATCCCAAATGGAGGCTTTAAGTAGATTTTTTTATTTTTTTTCCTACTCCTTCTTATCACTTTTCTCATATTTCTAATTTTCATTTAGGAGAGGATAGTAGGACTTCATTTGTTAGATTTTACTACATTCAAAGAAAATAAAACTATTTGATTTGCATTTTTAACCTTTGAATTCCTTTTTTAGTAGTTTTTCTTCATTAAGAATTTCTTAAATTTTCTATTGATTAAGAAAAATTTTTCTTAATCACTTTCACTTGTTTATATATCTTCTCCTTCACTCTATTATTCCTTTAAGGCTTTAAATTTGAAGTTCATTTTCTATTGAAACATAGTTCCTTTATACATCTCTTAGAGCCTCATTTTGTATGTAAAGAGAGATCCAATAAGCTCCTATAACAGTAGTATTGTTAGATCCTTGGCTTGTTATATGGTTGTCACTTTAGCTTGCCATATTTTTCTATAATGACTTAAGAAACCTTCTTACCATCTAAAATTTATTATAGGTCTTTCAAAAACTCGTGAGAGAATAAATAATATCAATGAATCTAGTGTACGTATTAGATATGCTTTCGTTATGCTTCATTTGAAACATTTCACATTGGTGTGTTAGAATGCTACATTGTCTCTTCTTTACTTAAGTTGTTCCCTCATGTGTAACATTTAGAGTATACCAAATTTTATATGTCCTTTCATATATAAAGACCCTATTGAATTCATTTATTCTTATTGAATCTTTGCTATTAAAAAAATTTAGTCTCTTATCATGTAGATCTCATTCCTATTTTAGCTTGGAAATTTTTTTCCATCTATAATTTTAGTAGGAACTAGTGGGCTACTTAAGAAAATTTCTTATAAATCAACATTTTCTACCATAAGAAAAGTTTCATTTGTATTTTTTAATAAAGATGGTCATTTTCATCAAAGAAGGGGCTCTATAAATGTTTTATTTGTCTTAGTTAAATGATGATGATAATACTCCTTAATATACCATTTTGATCTTTCCTATAAGATATCATTTCAAATACTGGACTAATAGACCTACTATGATAACACTTATTAGTCTTTAATGGCACACAGAAGGGATGAATTGAGTGTTAGTAAATTTTAAACTAAAAGTTACTAACTTAATACATTAATGATCATAATATAAAAAGGATGAAAATATAAAATAAATAAAGAATTTGAATAATACACATCAACAATAAAGGACAAAGAGTAAAAAGAGAGAAGTGCAAACCAATTTATAATGTTTCAAAAAACAACCATTGCCTATGTCCACTTCTAGGACTCTTCTTAGATTTCCATGATAACTCTTATTTTAAGGCAAAGAAAATTCTTTATATAATCTTTACTTGTTAAAGAGAAACCTTTTAGGATCTTCCTTTATACCGAAGAGGAACCTTAATGCTACCTGTAACACACCAAAATATAATTGACAAAAATAGCACTGGAAGCTTACAACTTCAATTTTCAATACTTATAACTTTGATATTACCAAATTAGATAATAAGTGCTCAAATGATTGATAAAACATTAATAAATATGTGTATAAGACACCCAAATGCTTTTTAATACAAGAACTAATGAAAAAATATGTATTTATAAGCTTTAGAGCCCCCTAGTAGTTGTTAAAGCCAAAACCTAACTATTACAGTAGCTATTTACAAAGTGCTAGTTAAATAGTATGGCATATTGGTCACCACTAGGGTATATTGATCAACCAATATGTCCTCTAAAGGGACATTGGTTGACCACATAACTAAGTTGGTCAACCAATGTATAAAAAAAACTTAACTATTACACTTTTGACTTACATTAGTTAATGACTAACTTATATTAGTCAACCAATCCACTCCTCTAAAAAAGAACATGATTTTACATGTTTAAATAGCCCAAAATTGTTTGTTCAAAATAATTAATATTAAAAGACTTTGAAAATTTCCTGCAAATAGTGTTTTATAGATCAAGAGACTTTTCTATTAAAGCAAAGGTTTTAATACCTCTTAATGAATGGAACAACTCACGAGATGAAGTGATATGAAAGTTTTATACATGTTCAACATTGGAGACTATCAATGAAACAAAATAAGATTATAATTAACATTAAAAAACATAAAAGACCTCGATAATGCATTAATTTTCTTTTGTTTATTATTTGATCTTCATTTGAAAGGTTGCAAGCTTAAACTTTTCTTTATCATCTTTATAAAGTTTCTTCTTCAGTTATTAATAGGTACATCCTATTCTTGTACAACATCTTATCAATATAACAAAACATTGAATTAATGTTTTGTTATCATCAAAACATTGATTAGAATCTCCCTTGGTTCAAAAATGACATTAAGAATCTTAATTGAAATGAAATTACCAGAGTGTTAATTAAAGTATTCTACTAAAGTACTAGTTAAATTAGATCTAATATTTAGATTCTATATGAATGAGAATTTTTAGAATTTTAGTTAAAATAGTATGAGTATTTAGTGTTTTAATTTAAAATAAACCCTTATTGTACTTTCAATTAGGAGTCATTTACAAGGTCATGTTCAAGCATATATGTATTTTCTTTAATTTTTTCTTTGTAATCCTTTAGAAAAAACCATTCCTATGAAATATCTCCTTAATTACCTAAAATATAACATAAAGCATTGGGTTGCACATCAACCTCAACAAAAGTCATTTTATCATTTCCAAGGAAGCTGCTTCAATGGCTTCTCGAATAGCTTCACTTACTGGAATGGTTGAGAAAGCACAACCCTACTATATATGGGCTTGTTTGATCGGAAAATAAAACATGCAAGATTTGGATAAAACAGTAGATTTCAAAACTTTTTTTGAAATCAAAACACAGCAGAAGCGTAACACCAAATCAACATGCTTTAATCCATACATGATACGGTATAAGGAAAATAAATAAGATCGAAATATTACCGAATCCTTGCTATAACTTTGATCCTCGCTGCTGTGTCCTCAACCAATTCGATCTATCACTTGTTCTCCTTGGACAATGTGGTTATCAAGATCCTTTGGTAGGAAAGGAGAAGAAAAATAGGATAGCAAACCTTTGCTATTTTTTGTTAGCTTAGAGAACAAAAATGAAGAGCTTGGAGAGCCAAAATTCACGTACACTTCTCCTTTAAAAAAAAACTCTTTTTAAGTTCAACACTTGGACGATTATATAGAGAGAATGGAGAGCCCAAAAGCCATATACGTTCATCTTGCAATCCATTCAAAGAGCTTTACGTATATGTATTTAAAACAAGCCATTAAAACCATTTAACAAATGAGATGATGACCACTCCACTTACATGCCTTTATTAATAAAAGACATAAGTTAATTCTCCATATGCGTTCATCATGCAATCCACTTAAAAGAGCTTTACGTATATGTATTTAAAATAAGCCATTAAGATAATGCCCACTCCACCTTCATGCCTTTATTCATAAAATACATAAGTTAATGCTCCACTTCATTCTTTAACACAAAGAATGCTAAAAGGGTTAGCCATTTATGATATTAAAACAAGCCATCAACCTTTTAAAAACAAGTATAACTGAATTCGACATCATTATAGAATTAGGTTTTGCATACCTTTTTTCTTTAATAGTTTTAATTTAATTAATCTAATTAGTTAAATCAAAATCTAGCCTAATATTAAATATTATTTTGGGCTTATAATTAACAATTAATTAGTGTAAGCCCAACATTTAATTATAGGCTTA